>CAUYRT010062377.1:0-70226 GCA_963574885.1 Lepilemur ruficaudatus | reverse complement strand
GGTTTCAGAAAAAAGAAAGCTCAAAGTTCACATTAACTCAAACATTTTGCATGTTCAAACATTTTGCTATTCCGGTGCTAATCATTCTAATCTTTCTAATGCATTAGGGACACATATTGTTTAATCTTTATAGTAATGTATATTATGTGCTAGAACACTCTTTCCATCTGGATATATTGGTTTCTGAAATGCGACATTCTCCCTGTATGATTGGGAATATCTGCCTGATGACAAATGAGATTATGATGGGATTATCAGGTTTTCTCCAGGTCTCGGCTCCATTTTTTTTTTTTTTTTTTTTTGAGACAGAGTCTCACTCTATTGCCTGGTCTAGAGTGCCGTGGCATCAACCTAGCTCACAGCAACCTCAAACTCTTGGGCCCAAGTGATCCTCCTGCCTCAGCCTCCTGAGTACCTGGAACTACCGGCATACGCCACCGTGCCTGGCTAATTTTTTCCATATATTTTTAGTCGTCCAGCTAATTTCTTTCTATTTTTAGTAGAGACAGGGTCTCGTTCTTGCTCAGGCTGGTTTCAAACTCCTGACCTTGAGTGATCCGCCCGCCTCGGCCTCCCAGAGTGCTAGGATTACAGGCGTGAGCCACTGCGCCTGGCCAGCTCTCAAGTTTTTTAATACTGTGGTCACCTTCCCAGCTGGCGGGAGGACAGCAAAGGGGGAACAAGGCCTCAGGAGCAGGAAGACAAGATGGGAGGCCCAGTGCCCTGCCCAGCCCGCCTGCGCCTGCCAGGCCACCCACCCTCTAGTGTGCCTGCCCTCTGTGGGTCCTGTCCCATTGAGCATGAGAGGCAGACCCGGTGGGGTGTGGGGGCCCAGATAGCATGTCCCTGCAGACTCTGGCAACATCACGGACGACATGGAAAGACAAGTGCAGGCCAACGACATCCGCATCCGGGTCCTGCAGGAGGAGAACGGGCGGCTCCAGTCAATGCTGTCGAAAATCCGGGAGGTGGCCCAGCAGGGGGGCCTCAAGGTGGGCCTGAGAGGGTGGGCCCTTGGGGACTTGGAAGAAGCCCCTATCCATCAGAGGTCTTTAGACTATACCATGGGAACTTGTTGAAAGCCCACCTCATTACACGTGGCTTTAGGCTGTGCTTTTGTGAAACATCTTCCATGTTTCAAGGCCTGAGGATGACACGGATCCAGTGCCTTCTAGCTCTAAAGCCCCCTATAGCCCTTCGCACCTGTATTTCACATGCAACCTTGTTGAAAAGCAACCTTTCCACATTTATTGCCTGCCCAAGGGTCTGCAGCTGAGGATGGGCCCTGGAGGGCTTCTTATGCCCTGCCCCTTAGGCCCTCCCTTCCCATCCCTGGCTGTGACATCCTCTCTACAGTGGGGAAGGGCCTCCTGGGCCCTCCTCAGCTTGGCTTTCTCTGCAGTTGATCCCGCAGGACCAACTCTGGTCCCCTCCCAGCAAAGGAACTCAGGGAGCAGCACCCCCAGTGCAGGCTCAGAGAGCATCCCCAGGGTGAGTGAGGCTCTCCGGGGGGGGGGGGCAGATGGGTGGGTGGAGTGGTCTCCCTCACTCACAGGGGATCTTGGATCCGGTCCTCCCTCAGGGCCCTGGGCAAGTGGCACCCTCCTGGCAGCAGGACAGGCAGTGCGAACAAGACCTTGCCAGGCCAGCCCCGAGAACCCACACCTCGGCAGCCCTGTGGCCAGACCAGCAAGCCCTCCCTGGAGGATGTGACCCACTCAGCCATCTGTGCCCAGAACCCAATCCGGGCCTTGGCCAGGCTGAGGAGGAGACTGTCACCAGGCAGGGGCCAGGCCAGATCTGCACACCAGCCCCAGAAGCGGCCCACGTAGCCTGCAGCAGGACTGGGGCTGGATGGCAGGCGGGTGGCAGCCCACCCACTGTAATAAAGCCCCCGCCATGTACCCACAGCAATCTTGGCCTCACAGCGTGGCTGAGTAAGGGGAATAGCCCTTCCTCCCCTCTCCTGGGCAGGGGCACTGAGTCCCCAGCCATGCAGGTCATTGGCCAGCAGAGTCCTGGCACTATGAGCCCTCAGTAAGTGGGAACTACCTCCTTCCTGGGAGACTATGGGAGAGGAAAGCACACCAAGGGCAGAAAAGCTTTCTAGTGCATGGGCCAGGTGAAAGGCAGTCTTTCTACCCCCACAGCAAGGGCCAAGGGGTAAACCTGGACTCAGTGACTGGCACCAATGGAGAGGAAGATCAGGGTGGAGGTGTGCCAGGAAGGGCCAGTGAAGACACCTGAGACAAACAAGGAGTCAGAGGCTGGGACCATGGCTTTGGGCTCACAGGCAGGCAGAGGGCAGCATTGCCCTTAGCCTCCCACCCTGGCTCTGAACCTGGGGCTGGGGACATGAAGGGCCCAAGAACGTCAGGCCCCCTGTCCCTGAGGAACTCCTTGCATTTAGGAAATGGTGAGAGTCGCAAAGGGTTTCTCTAAATCCTGGAGGTCATAGCCCCAGGAGGCCACTCAAGGCAGGGCAAAGCCTTGCACAACCAGACAGCTAGATGCCCCAGCTAGCCCTGGCTTGACCAGGCCAGCCCAGGATGCCATGTGGCCGGGCACTGATGCCGCCAGCTATACCAGGCACACAGCTATCAAGTTTTGCTAACAAAGCCTCCAACCTGCCCTGAGTCACCTCCTCTGTGAAGGACAGGCTCCAAGACCTTGCTGAGGACTTCTCAGGGTACACACACTCAGCCGCCTATCCCTGGGTGAGGGGGCCACCAGGCAGTGTACCTCAGTTAACAGGAGCAGTAAGTGCTGTGTGCAGAGCGGGCTGGTCTGCCCAATTTCTGCCTCCGAGGGGCCCCAGCCCCTCCCTCACAGGGGCGAGCCAGCCCTGAGCAGGAGGCCTCTGCCCAGGCCCAAGGGAAGGGCCCCTCACAGCTGAGCGACTCTCTCAGGCCTCCACCAACCCCGCATCCATTTATTACTTAGCTCTTGGCTCTGGAGGTCAGAAGGCAGGCTTTGCATGGCCGAGTTCTCTGCTCGGAGTCTTAGAAGGTTGAGATCAAGGTATCCACTAATTTGTGTTCCCCTGCCATGGCTCCGGGAAAGAATCCACTTCCAAGTTCACTCTGGTTGTTGGCAGAATTTTGATCCTTGCAGCTGTAGGACTGGTCCCCATTTCCTTGCTGCTGGCTCTCAATTCCTAGAGGCCATCCACCTCCCTTGCCACGTGGCTCCCTCCAGCTCCAAGTCAGCAACAGAAAGCTTCTCATGCACTGAATCTCCCTCATGCTTCCAATCCCTGACTTTGCCTTCCTCCAGCAGCTGGAGAAAAGTCTGCTTTCCACAGGCTCATGTGGTTAGGGCAGACCCACTCGGATACTGCCCCTATCTTAAGGTCAGCTGTGCCACATAGCACCTACCTAGTCATGGGAGTGAAATCCCTTGGTCACAGTTCAGAGATTACACAAGGCGTGTCTGTGGTCGGGGAGCAGAGCGGGGGATCTTGGGGACTACCTTAGAATTCCACCTGCCACAGGAGGTAGAACCCAAGGTGACTTTCTCTTAAAACATCCATACAATTTTACATTTTATGTTAAAATATATCCATGTTTATTTTACTATTAAACCTTCCCCACCCCAGCTGTTTGTTTTAAAAAAACGGATGCCCTGGAAGATGTACCACATTTATCATGTGGCTTCAAGTATCCTGGTTGGCGACACACAGCCCCAACCAGAAGTATGGGACTAGATGGTTACTAAGGCCTCTGGTCCCAGCCAGGCCCGGGAAGGCAGCCCAGCTGCACAGGCCGCAGGACCCAGGAGTCCCAGGGCCACAGGCAGTGGAGGAGTCTCTGGGTTTAACTTCACAGCTTTGACCAAGACATATCCCAAAGGACGGTCAGGCCAGGGTGTGCCAACACCAGACAGCTCTTCCTTCATTTCCCCCTCCCCCCAATAAATAAGCACAAAACCTGGCCACCACAGCCTCAGCCCTCAGGGATGCCCTGGCAGGTCACAGAGAGCTCCCAGAGCCCTGGGGACAGCCGCACTGGCCCCACATTTCCCCCAGTGACCTGGGAGCTGCCTGCGATGAGGGTAGAAACAGATGTACCAGGATTCCAGAGAAGGGCCCCAAAGCAACCTCTTCTCCTTGGATGGCAGTTCCAAGCCCTGCATCCTCAGCTGGATGCTGTGGGTCCCTCCTTCCCAGTGTGGGTATGGTGGGGCCTGGTTCCTTCTCCCAGCCACAGGGCTTGCTCTCCTGTCCATCCCACTGTCCTGTCCCAGTAGCCCAGGCTGAAGGCGGGGTACAGGCAAGAGGCGCCCATTGCACATGCAGAGTCCAGTGGGGGCAGCTAGTCATCTGAGTAGCGGTTCCCTGCAGAGGAAGAGGAAAAAAAACACGGAGGGCGGCATCAGGTGGGTGCCAGGTGGCGTTGGCCAAGGGGCCCCATGCCTGCTGCTCACCCAGGACGTTGAATTTGCACAGCGGGCATGTCTGCTGGAGCATCAGCCAGGGGTCCACACAGTCTCGGTGGAACTCATGCTTACAGGGCAGCACCCGGAGCCACTGCAGGGGTTGGGGAGGAAGGGATCAGGCCGCGGGGGCAGGACTCCAGGTCGGGGTGCCTGGTACCATGCCCCTCACCCGAGCTGGGGAACTGAAACCCCGTGGCCTGCCCACCCCCATAATTCTGCTTTCTGTAGCCCTGGTGGGGGCTGGAAGAAGGGCCTGGTTGGGGTGGTCTCTCGGCAGACCGATGGCTGGTCTCTGCCATGGCACTGACCTGCTTGTTGCAGAAGTAGTCCAGACACACGGCACACGTCTCGGCACCAGGCTCCGGGAGGCCCTGCACCGCCCTGCTTAGACGGCAGCGCCGTGTCTTGAGGGATGCCAGTCTCCGCACCACGCGGCGCTTAAACAGGTCCACCTGTGGGGAGAGGACAGGCACAGTCTTGCAGGCCCAAGGACTAGGGGCACCGGGGCTCCCTTGGGCTGGCTCCCACCTGGCCTCCAGGTTCCCGCTGGCTCTGCCGCGATGCTTGCCGCTGGGCCTGGACCACGAGGCCTGTGCACAGGAGCATGGCCACCAGCAGGATGGCGTTCCACAGCTGCTGCAGGGGCTTGTGGGGAGGGAAGCAGGTGTCAAGGACACTGGGGCTGTCCCATACTCTTCACTTGGGAACATCCACCCCAGGAGCACCAGGGCCCGAGCAGGCGAGGTGTGCCGAGGGCCTCTGCGTCCCTCCCACCTGTGTACTCCTCAGGGTCTGCCTCCACCCTACACATCTCCCCGTCCAGCTGCTGAGGAGACCCACATCTGTCCCCAGCCCAGGCCTTTTCTCAGCAACAAACCTGGTGTTTTGCACTCATGGAAGTTTCTATCTGGCAGCCTCAAAGACTCCCCAGCCCAGCACCCAGTCACCCTCCAACCGCACCCCTACCCTGCACTTCCTCAGGCCCCGCCATCACGCACTCACCTCCACCCAGGCTGAATGCTGGCACACTCTCAGTCTCAGAGGGAGCTGGCACCCACGCCCTGCTGCGTGGCTCTCCTAGAGGGTCTCATGCCCTCCTTCCCACCCATCTCCCACGCACAGCCAGAGGGATCTCACCTGCACACCCTTCCCCGCGGTGCCTCCTCCCTCCTCTCAGCGTCCCATGCTCCTGGCCTCCTCCCATGTCTGTGCCCTTCCACACTGTTCCCTGTCTTGGGCACTGTCTTCATCCTTGCCCTCTCCCTTAGCAAATGCCCCCAGACACCTCTTGCTCCAGAAGCTCTCCCTGGCCACCATGGCTGGGCAAATGTGCCCCCCAGACCCACCCACCCCTTGCCGAGCCCTCTTCACACCCACTCTGGCCACGCATTTCCTTGCTGCTGCCTCAGGGGTGCGTGTCCTGTCAGTAGGAGGGAACCACGGTTGACGTGGTCACCAATGTAGCCCCAGTGCCTCACGTGGTCTTTGTGGACTGCATGAATTTGGAAAGGAAACATGACGGACAAGACACTTGAAAACATGGGGGTCCTGGGCCCCTTGCTGGGGGCAGAGGTACCAGGGGGACCTTGACCTAACTCCCACAAGTGCAGTGTGCTGCTGGGCTCTGACTACCCAACAACTGGCTCGGGTAAGGACGCAGCACAGGAAGCAAAACATGGCACGCTGTCCCCCACAGGCACGCCACCGCACAGGTCTGGAGATGTCTTATGGTTGATAAACAGTCATCTAAAAGCTTTCTGTATTCCGAGTGGCTCTCTGCCATCATATTCTTCCCTGACCAGTGCTGAAGTTCAACTACTGTCACTTGCGGGGAGAGGACTGAGAAATGATTTGATGTTAAAGACGCCACTACTCTAGATGAGGCTGGGTGCTGCCAGCGCCACAAGACGTTGCTCTTGTTCAGGGTGGAGCTGCTCTTGAGGCCATTACTGAGCTGTCTCTGTGAGCCCCAGCTCCCCACTCCGTCCTGCCCCAGTTTCCCCTCCAGTTGCAGCTGGGCAGTGGCACCTGTTCTACCAGCTATCCCCAAGCTCTGAGCTGAGCTCAGTGCTTTTGCTATGCCCTGGAGAGTCCTGTGCCTACCACCAGCTCAGTGCTCACCCCAGCAGAGTGACAGCATATCTCTGGCCTATCTGCTCCCCAGATTGGGCCCCCATGAGCCCCGGGCTGGAGCTGCCCTGACCTTGTGCCCCATGCCATGCTGGCCCACAGTAGGCCAACTGCATGGCCATTGCAATGCAAGCTCTTCAGGGCAGAGCCTGCTCTAGAACTCTGTGCTTTGGAGCAGCCAGCAAGCGCTGGGTGGCCCAAAGGTGTGGCCAGCCTGAGGCTCTGCTGCAGTGACCTAGCCTCCCCAGGCTCAGTGTAACTTGGAGAGCCCCAGATGAGGCAGGAAGGCAGGGCAGGGGCTTGTCGTCAGAGCAGTAAGGGCATGGTTCAGCAGACCTTCCTGATACATGGGTGCTACAGCTCTGGAATCAGGGCTGAGAACCCGACGGCCAGCCACTGAGATGCCCGCCCCAGCCACCCTTTGGACATCTTAGCTTCCATGGCCCCACCAACCCCAGCCGGCAGTACTTGCACACACCCTGGCTGGCAGTATGGCCAAGAATTTGCCCTCTGCTCCAGCCAGACCAACCTGCAGACTGCGCACATTCCCACCTCCTGGCCTCTTACCAAGTGCCTGCCCTGTCCAGAGGTCTGTGTGGGCTGGCTATGTGTTAATAAATTAGGAACGTGGCTGGGCGCAGTGGCTCACACCTGTAATCCTAGCACTCTGGGAGGCTGAGGCAGGAGGATTGCTCAAAGTCAGGAGTTCGAAACCAGCCTGAGCAAGAGCGAGACCCCGTCTCTACTAAAAATAGAAATAAATTAATCAGCCAACTAAAAAAATGTATATATATAAAAAAAAATTAGCCGGGCATGGTGGCGCATGCTTGTAGTCCCAGCTACTCTGGAGGCTGAGGCAGAAGGATCGCTTGAGCCCAGGAGTGTGAGGTTGCTGTGAGCTAGGCTGACGCCATGGCACTCTAGCCCGGGCAACACAGTGAGACTCTGTCTCAAAAAAAAAACAAAAACAAACAAACAAAAAAAAACAAATTAGGAACGTGAGACCAGATAGGTTAAACACTTGGCCTAATATCACTCAGCTAAGGTCTTGGAACCAGATTTTTTTTTTTTTTAGAGATAGTCTGTTGCCCAGGCTAGAGCGTGGTGGCACAATCATAGTTCACAGCAACCTCAAACTCCTGGGCTCAAGTGATCCTCCTGCCTCCACCTCCTGAGTAGCTGGGGCTTCAGGCATGCACCACCATGCCCAGCTAATTTTTAAAATTTTTTTAAGATGGGGGTCTTGCTATAAGCTGGTCTCAAACTCCTGGCCTCAAGTGATCGTCCTGCCTTGGCCTCCCAAAGTGCAGAGATTACAGGTGTGAACCACTGCACCCGCCCCAGAGCCAGGATTTGAACCTGAGTTTACCTGACTTGAGGCTGCCCTGCACGACCCACGTTGGCCCAGACCTGCTTAGAGGCTGCGCACTAGGAGGCTGGTGTGTGACTGTCCTGCACGAATCAGGGACTCAAGAAATGCTTATGGACAGAATACCTTTGAACCCCCTTGATGCCAACCATTGGGAAATTCAGAGGCAATAAAACACAGCCTTGGCTGTCAGGAGACAAAGTCACACTCCCCAGCACACGCAGGATGGGCTGTCCTAAGAGCCCTGGGAAAGGCCTGATAAAGTGCGTGGTGATGTAGTAGAGAGAGGACTTTTAAGCTGAGGGGTGCGACAGAGCTTTCCAGAGAAGGCCAGCAGGATGAGTTATGAAAAGAGTTCTGGAGGAAAAGGGTGTCCATGCCTACAGCCAAGTGTGGACAAGGCTCAGTGGCAGGAAACCAGAGTGTGTGTGGAGGGCAGGAATGGCACAGGGTGGCCAGAGCATGGGGAAAAGACTAGAAAACTGGACAAGTGAGTGCTCAGGAGAGCTGTGAAGCCAGGCTCAGGAGTCTGAACTTTATTCTGCAGTCGATGGGGAGCCAAAGGCGGCCTCTGAGCAGGAGAGCAACACACGACAGCTAATGCTGATGCACGTGACTCTGGGCCAGGTGCTGTACAGCATACCCACTTGCATCATGTCACCGAACACTCACTTCTGTGGGTGGGAGCAGCGGTCTGGCCACCAAGGCGGGGAGAGGCCACAGGATTTGCAAGAGAAGACCATGGATGTGACCCCGCCTGAGCCTCCCCTCTCTAAGCCCCGTGTAATTGGCTAGCACCCACCTGCTCCTGGGCACGGCTGCCTCCTAGGCACACCAAGTCCTGCCAACCTCCGGAGCCATCCTTGGAGAGGCCACAGGTGGTCCACAGGGTCAGCTTCCACTCAATGTTGGCCGACAGAGACTCTCCACTGGTGATCTCAGCTGTGGCCTGGGTCCTCCTGGGAGGGAAAGTCACAGAGGGGCCAGATGGAAGCGCTCATGGGAAACAAAACAGATCCACCCAGCCCAGCCCTGTGGGAGAAGGATATGCTAGAATGTCAACCCTGCAGGCCTTCTGCTTTGGCCTTTCCTGGCTATTGGTTTTTTCCAATTTTCACACCAGCCAAGCCAAGGAAGCCCATGTGCCCAGGGAAGAGCTGGTCAATCAGGTATGTGGCTTTTTCCTTCCTGGGGCCAGTCCCCTCTGCCCACAGAGCCACCTCTAGGCTCCAGACCCTGGCACCTCCTGCCTGTCCCCTCACCCATTTTTCAGGCTGAGAGAGAACAGTCTTAAGGCTGAGACCCCTGAACCCATGGGAGATGCAGGGACCCTCAGCACCTAGGCTCCCAGGCCCAGTCCTTTGGAGCCTGACCCCAACTCACTGCAGTAGTGCCTCCAACAGCTTGGTGACATTGGAAGAATAATGCAGGACGATCACTGGCCTGAGCAGAAGCTGGGATATGTCCAGCTGCCGGGGGACAGGGAGGTCAGCAGGCCTTGGTCCCCGTTCCCCAGCCTGCTCACCCTCACAGCCTGCTCCGGTTTACCTCTCGGACCACGTTGTGGTTCAGGATGAGGAGAAGCAGGGCAGAGGCTCCCAGGAAGAGGGCCCGCCGCATCTGCAGGAGGACAGAAGGTGGAAGGCTAGCATATACCTGCCCACACACCTATGGCCCCAGCTGCTCTTAGCTCCTGGCCCTGTGGTGAGTAAAACTCTGGACTAGCTATAAGCTCCTGGAGGTCAAGGGCAGAAACTCTCATTCCTCCTGCCTTCCCTCCAGATGCTCTGTGGGATCCAAACAATGCTGTGCCTTCCCTGGTCCTAGCAGGGCAGTCCCCCCACTGCCTTCCCTGCCCCCCGCAGGAACTCCCCATCCCATACTCTCAGAGCCCCGTGGAGCTTCCTGACCTCTCTCTGGCCTCCCCTCACCTCCTGCTTTGACACCGTACTGACTCAATTCTCCAAACTGGGGTATCCTGACCCACCCAGGCCCAGGGTTTCTCTGGAAGCTCCTTAAGGCCCACCTGGTAGCCTGGCTCCAGCAGATGCCTTGGAACCCTTTCCTCCATCCCTCCTCCCCTGCAAACACCCCCTGCACCTGCCGAACCAGGGCCTTGGGATAGGCTTGCGGGCCACTGCCTTGATTCTCCTGGTGGAACTGGGCTGCCTGCTCCTTGCCTACGTATGCCACTGCAATCCAGCCTTCTGCCGGCACCTCCTGCTCGGCATCCACGACGTCCATCTGTGTGGCAAGAGGCCATGAGCAGAGGGAGGCAGGAGGAGGAAGAGGGAGCCGGCGGTCGGGCACAGGGAATGCAAGGCCAGGATTTGGGAACGAGTTCGGAGGGGAGGGCATCTGGATCTCAGGTTCTGGAAGCCTGAATGCTGGGGGCCTGGGCAGCCTGGGGACGAGGCGCTGGACTATCAGGGCTTGCTTGGTCCAGGACGAAGGCTGGTTCTGGGTGCGGGGTCTATGAGAGGGCTGGGAGAGGGGTGTAGGTGAGGCGTCCAGATGGTTCCGCGGCGCTCACCAGGAGCAGGCGACCGCCCAGGGGGGGCGCCGGGTCGGCTTCGGGGCCAATCCTGACACCCTCCAGGACCAGAGCGTTCTGCCGCGGCAGCCTCACGTCCACCCTCACGGCGCGGGCTCCGCCCCGCCCCGGCCCGGTCCTGGGCTCGCCGCGATCCGCCGCAGCCCCAGGCCCCGCCAGGCCGAGCCACAGCGGCAGCAGGGGCAGCAGCAGCAGCAGCGGCGACGGGGGCGGCGGCGGCGGAGGCGACGGTGGCGACCTCAGCGAAGGGCGAGCGGCGGGGCCCATAGTCGGACCCGGCGAGCTGGCGAGACAGGGTCCGGGAGTCCCGGGCGGTGGGGAGCAAAGACTGCAAGGCCGCGGCCGGACGGGGCGGGGTGTTGGGAGGGGCGGGGCCGCGGCCGGACGGGGCGGGGCTCCGGCAGGGACGGGGTGGGGCGGTCGGCGGCTCCGGAGCCGGACTAGGCCGCGCGCGCCCCCTGGTGGCAGAGGAGAGCAAAGGCTCCGATAGGCGCTCGGGAGAGGGGTGGAGCCCGGGTCTCGGTGCAGGAGCGGGACGTCAGAGACGGCGGAGACCAGAGGGACACAGTTGGAAGGGGAGACCTGGGGCGGCGGAGACACGATCAGAACCCGAGAAGGTCAGGAACGAGGGACATCTGGAGGCCTGGGGGCTGGCCCTTGCTCTGACGCGGCCCAACAGACCCGCGACGTGGCCAGAGCCAAGTCACGCCCCTCTGGGCCTCCGTTTCTCCGGCTTACCAAGCAGCAGGAGGCGAAGAACCAGAGCCTGGTGTGGGAGGCAGACGGGGCAGATTGAGGCAAGGGTTCCAGAGGGGCAGGGGACCATGAGGCAGGTCACAGTCCCTCTGTGGGGTAGAGAGGCGAGGTCACTTCTTCCCCCATCTGTGAAATGGGCATGATATAAAACCAACACCCACCAACAAATAATCTCGAATGCCTACTGGAATGTGCAAGTTCTGCTATTGTCCTAAAACTTGTCCTTTTCTCCAGGGGAGCTGGCTCAGTCTGAAACCTGAGCATTTTAAAAATTGCACACTGATAAAGGGGCAAAGACCTGATGAGCCATGACACTGTTTTCGCCAGAAAAATTCAAAGAATTTTAAACACCAGCATAACCACCAGTGTGAGTTACCTGAAGAAGAGTGAGATATGAGAATAAGACTGTAATTATCAGCTGGGTGCGGTGGCTCACCCCTGTAATCCTAGCACTCTGGGAGGCCAAGGTGGGAGGATTGCTCAAGGTCAGGAGTTCGAAACCAGCCTGAGCAAGAATGAAACCCTGTTTCTACTAAAAATAGAAAGAAATTAGCTGGACGACTAAAAATATATGGAAAAAATTAGCCGGGCATGGTGGCACATGCATGTAGTCCCAGCTACTCAGGAGGCCGAGGCAGGAGGATTGCTTGAGCCCAGGAGTTTGAGGTTGCTGTGAGCTAGGCTGACACCACGGCACTCTAGCCTGGGCAGTAGAGTGAGACTCTGTCTCAAAAAAAAAAAAAAAGCCTGTAATTATCAGCTGAAGACCGCAGGTGGGGTAGGAAACAAGCCAGAAACTGACCCACACATGTAAACCTGGTATGTGCCAGAGGCAGCATTGCATTTGGGGTGATGAAAGGAGTCACTATGGTGGACTACCTGGTAAATTGTGCTGAGAAATTAGGTTAATCATCAGGAAAAGAAATCAAACTGGACCCCTATTGCACATCATATACAAAAAATCAATTCCATGTGGACTAAAGACCTAAATATGAAAAAGTAAAACTTTAAACATTTCGAAAAAAAGAAACAGGAGAGTAGCTTGATCACCTCAAGGTCACAAGAGATTTTTTTTATGACATAAAAGCAGATTGAAAAATGTATCCACAATAAAAGAAAAACTTCTGTTAATGAAAATATTGTATAAAGTGCCAGGAAAAGCCACAAACTGGGAGATGGTATTTGCAACCAAGTGATTCATATTGCAGAATATATAAACACATAGATATGGCATATGATACAAATAAGCATTTGACAAGAGAGGAAATAAGAATGGTTGATAAATATGAAAAGATGTTCGACCTAATTATTAATCAGGGAAATACAAATTAAAATCACATGAAGCCGGGCGCAGTGGCTCACGCCTATAATCCTAGCACTCTGGGAGGCCGAGGTGGGAGGATTGCTCAAAGTCAGGAGTTCGAAACCTGCCTGAGCAAGAGTGAGACCCCGTCTCTACAAAAAATAGAAAGAAATTAATTGGCCAACTAAAAATATATAGAAAAAGTTAGCCGGGCATAGTGGCACATGCTTGTAGTCCCAGCTACTCGGGAGGCTGAGGCAGGGGGATTGCTTGAGCCCAGGAGTTTGAGGTTGCTGTGAGCTAGGCTGACGCCATGGCACTCTAGTCCGGGCAACAGAATGAGACTCTGTCTCAAAAAAAAAAAAAGAATCATATGAGAGGTCAACTGGAAAAAATTAAAAAGTCTGATAATGCCAAATGTTGTTGAGGATGTGAACAGTGGAATCTCTATGCTGCCGGTGGGTGTGCAAACTGGTTATGCTGCACTGGAATAGTACAGCCACACTGGAAAAACTATTTTGCATCAAATAAAACTGAAGGTGCACACTCTTAGGTATCCCTGGGTATATACTCCTGGGTGTGTGCTCTTGAACTTGGTTCTCAACACAGACTGAACTTTATCATCATAAGGATCTTCTGAAAAGAGCTGACACCCAACCCCTGGCTGAGAGCCATCCCTCGGCTCGTGCAGAGCAACACTGAATAGCAAAAGACTGGAAACAGCCCAACTCTCACCACTAGGAGAAGAGAGAAACTGTGGTATCCTCATGTGGACAATACCATACAACAGAAAAAAGATGAACGAACTAGTTACATGTAGCACCTTAGATAATTCCTAATGTGGAGAACAAAAAGCAAGTCTCCAAATAACAAGCTAAGCTCAAAAATGTCAGAACTTGTAAGATCAATACACAAGAATCAGTTGTGCAATGAATAATCTGAAAAGGAAATGAAGACGATTCCATTTACATGGAATAAAATACCTAAGGATACATATAAATAAGTACAAGTAAAAGACTTGTGCACTGAAAACTACAGAACATTGCTGAAATAACTTAAGGAAGACCTAAATAAACTGCAAGACATTCATATTAATGGATCGGCAGACCTAATAGTAGGATGGCAATACTACCCAAAGCAATCCTTATCAAAATTCTAACAATCTTTTTTGAAGAAATGGAAAACCCCATCCTGAAATTCCCATGGAATCACAAAGGGTCCTGAATAGCCAAAATATACTGGAAAAAAATGAGCAAAGTTGGAGGACTCACACTTCCTGATTTCAAAACTTACAACAAAGCTACAGTAATCAAAACAGTATGGCATTGGCATGAAAAGAGACATACAGAACAATGGAATAGAATTGAGAGTCCAGGCTGGGTGTAGTGGCTCATGCCTATAATACCAGCACTTTGGGAGGCCAAAGAGGGAGGATTGCTTGAGTCCAGGAGTTTGAGACCAGCCTGAGCAACAAAGCGAGACTCTGTCTCTGCAAAAAATTTAAAAATTAGCCAGGCGTGGTGGCATGCACCTGTAGTCCCAGCTAACTGAGAGCCCAGAAATAAACCCATACCTCTATGGCCAATTGATTTTTCACAGGATGCCAAGATCAGTCAATGGGGGAGAGAACCACCTCTTCAACAAATTGCTCAACTGAATATCCACATGCAAAAAAAAAAATGAGTTTGGACTGCTACCTCATACTATATACAAAAATTAACTCAAAATGGATCACCAGTGGGAATGCAAAATAGTGCCACTGTGGAAAACAGTAAGAGAATTCCTCAAAAAATGGAAAACAACAAGTGCTGGTGAGGATGTGGAGAAATTTGAACCCTAGTGCATTGCTGGTGGGAAAGTAACATGACGGCTCCTCAGAAAGTTAAACACAAAATTACCATATGACCCAGAAATTCCACTCCTAGGCATATGCCCAAAAGGCATATACCTGAAATCAGGTACTCAAATAAATACTTGTACACAAATATTCACAGCAACATTATATGTAATAGCCAAAAGATGGAAAGAACCCAAGTGTCCATCAACAGATGAACGGATAAACAAAACGTGGTACGTACATATGATGGAATATCATTTATCCATAAAAAGGAATGAAGTACTGATACATGCTACAACATGGATAAACCTCAAAAACATTATATTAAGAAGCCAGACACAGAAAGTCACATTGTGTATGATTCCATTTATATGAAATATCCAGGATAGTGAAGTCTATGGAGACAGAAAGCAGATTGGTGGCTGAGGGTAGGGGGAATTGTGAATGACAGATTAATGGGTACACAGTGCCCTTTCTGGGAGAGGATAATGCTTTGGAACTACATAGAGGTGATGGTTGCACACCTTTGTCAATGTGCTAAGTGAATTTTTCACTTTACAATGTTTAATTTTATGTTATGTGAATTTTACCTTAAAAAAAAACCCAACATGCAGAACCGATTATATTTTTTAGGGATGCATTCATATATAGCAAAACTATGAAGAAAATTAAGGGAATGATAAACATAAAGTTCCGTTTACTGGAGTGGGATATAACTGGGGAGAGGCACCCAGGGGGCTCCAGTGGCATTGGTGACGTTTCTGCTTTATAAGTCACATGAGCTTTCGTTGTATCATTTTTTATTCTTTGCACCGTAGTCCCCTCTTATCCTCAGTCTAATTATTGCAACACCATTTGCTGAAAAGACAATCCTGGCCAGGCACAGTGGTGTGCGCCTGTAGTCCCAGCTACTCGGGAGGCTGAGGCAGGAGGATCACTTGAGCCCAGGAGTTTGAGGCCTCAGTGAGCTGTGATCACCCCACTGTACTCTCATCCAGGTGACATAGCAAGACCCTGTCTCCAAAAAAAAGAAGAAGCAAAGACAATCCTTCAATCCTTTCTCCATTAACTTGCTTTTGCATCTTGATAAAAAATCAACTTAACCATATTTGTGTGGATTTGTTGCTGGATTCTCTGTTCTGTTCCATTGGTCTACCCTGGCCCCTCTCCTTAACTGTGTTTCCAATTAACTGTGGTCAACTGCAGTCTAAAAATATTAAATGGTTCACCCCCACAAAAATAATAAAAATAAAAATATTAAATGGAAAATTCCAGAAATAAACAATTCATAAGTTTTAAATGGCGTGCTGTTCTGAGTATTGTGATGAAATCTCATGCCATCCCTCTCTGTCCCACCTAAAACATGAACCCTCCCTTTGTCCAGCACATCCACACTGTATACACTGCCTGCCTGCTATTCACTTAGTAGCCCTCTCTGTTACCAGATCAAAAAACCATAGTGTATTGTCGGTCCTATCTAAGGTTTCAGGTATCCACTGGGGGTCTTGGAACTTATCCACCTTGCACAAGGGGGCACTACTTGTATATGTTACTAACTTTCTTTTGTACGTATGAAGTCGCTCTTTTTCAGTTGCGAATTGCACTGTGAAAGCTCCTTGGTGCCTGCGGAGAGTTTTGCTTCCCCAGTTCCGTGACAGCCCAGCCCCATCGGGCAGCTCCAATGACAGGGCTGCAGGGATACACCCTGTAATTAGCCAGGCCGTTGGCTCCCTGGTCTGCCTACACTGTCCCCACTACTTGCTCTCTACATCCCATCCCGCCCACCTGGGCAGAGGGTCCTCATTGCCCCCGCACACACACATCAACCAGATGCAGATCCTAGCTCACACGTGCCCCCCACCCACCTCCCCACAAATACCCACATCCCAGCCTTCCACCAGTGGGAGTGGGAGCCCCCCTGCAAATTCAGTGGGTAACCAGAATTACTCTGTGGTGTGTCCTCCTATGGCGGAACCCTTGGTTATGCCGGGAGAGACAAGAACTTGAGGATGTAGTCTCAATGTGGGCGGGGGTAGCCTAGCCCAGCCAGGCCCTTCTGCTGCTGGGGGCAGGGGGGAGTGTGTGTGAGTATGTGTGTGTGCATGTGTGTGTGTGTGTGTATGTAGGAGCAGTGAAGACTAGAGCCACCGCTACGGGGAGGACAGAACACTCAGCCCTGAGGGCCTCCGCTGAAGGAGCCCAGCCCACAGATCCCAGCATCCCTGACTTCGGGCACAGGGAAGTGGGGACAGGGCTGCAGGGATACACCCTGTAATTAGTCAGGCTGTTGGCTCCATGGTCTGCCTACACTGTCCCCACTACTTGTTCCCCTGTCCCTGAGCTAGTGGGGACAGGGCTGTCACTCTCTCATTGCCTCTGGGCAATCCACTTCCCTTTTCTTGGCCTGGGTCCTCAACTGTAATACGGGAACTTGGACTAGTGGTACAATTTAAGTGGTCCTTTCATCAGACATGCCTGATTCCAAGCAGCTTGCTTCTTGGAATACAAGGTTTCCCGGCCCTGGGCTGGGCTGTGGCCTGCATGGAGGAGGCCCCTTGAAGTGGCAGGGGGACCCAGGAAGAAATGAAGCCGTTAAGGAAAGGGTGAGGTACAGGATGTGTTACCCCTGCTGTGGTTGGAGGTGGGGGTGAAATGCTTTAGAATTGGTTCCAGGAATGGGGTGCGTGTTAAGGCCGGCCAAGTCCATGGGCATGAGCCTTCTGCTGCTCTTCCTTTGCTTTGAAATGAGTTCTTTGGTTGGACAACAGGCTGTACAGATGCCGTAAAGATGGATGAGACATTCTGTGAGTCCACGGATGGTAGATGGGCAGGGAAGACAAATCCACGTCTGGAATATGCCTCGGTTCCCATGAACCTGGGCCCCTCCACCGAGGAAGAGAGACAACTCAGCCAAGCTCCCACCAGGTGGCAGGCTGGTCCCTGGGGAATGAGGCCACGGTGGGGCCCAGTGACTCTGTTGTTTTGTACAGAAAGGGCCTTGAGGAAGGCACTGCCTGGTTCACAGGATGTGCCACTGTTGAGGCTTCAGGCCCAGTGGCAACAAGAGAGGGCTAGGCCCCAGGTGGTGGTGTATTTAGAACTCGGGGTCCCCGAGACCCCTCACCTTATAGGCATGAGCCCCAGGACATAAAACAAATTGTCTTAGAAGATCTTAGAGTGTCCCTTGGTGACTTGTTCCATTGCCATCTCCCTCCACTCACCCAGACAGCCCAGAGAGGGTTGATGACTCGTCCAGGATCACACAGGGCAGACGCAGAGGAGCCACAGCACGAGGAGAGGCTGGAAAGTGGAGGGAGACCCCCTTGGATCCAGCCCCCAGGGTCATGCCCACAAATGGACATCAAGGGCCTGCTGGGTTCCAGGCACTGGGCATGGGACAGTGACCATGACCAGCAATGGCTCCTGCCCTTGAGCACAGAGGGTCAACCATAACCACATTCACAGGCAAGATCATTTCAAGCTGTGGAAGTGCCACATGAAGGAGATAAAATAGCATTAGAGAGGGGCTAGGGGCCGGGTGCTACTTCGGCCTCCTCACCAGGGCAGGAAGGTCTCTCTGAGATGGCGTGTGGGTTGACGCCTGAATGCAACAATATCCGGGGGAAGAAACAGAAAGTGCAAGTAAAGACAGCCGATGCATTCACTGTGTTCCAGGCACCGTGCAAGGTCCTTTTCCTGAATCAGCTCATCACAACTGTATGTGGTAGTAAGATTATCATTGCCATTTTATGGAGGGGAAACTAAGGCACAGAGGCCAAGTAACCTGGCTAGGCGATAGAACCAGGACTGACCTGATTCAGGTAGGGGTAGAAATGGCAACCCAGTCTTCCCAAGGGAAGTCTCCGGGCGCGAGCTAGAGCCAGAGCAGGAGCTCCCGCACCCCTCCTGCCCTGCCCTCCCTTCTGGGGGAGCCCTGAGGTCCCCGCTCCCTGCCCCCAGCCTCTCAGTTCCCAGCTAACTGGGCCACCTCATTCTAAAGGGATTTGACTCTTGGAGATAACCAGAGACTGCTGACAAAGGGCTTAGGGATTAGACAGTGATACTGGGAAGCTGAGGGACTTAATCGGGTTTCAAGTGTGGGAAGCGGGGTGGGACAGGATCTCCTTCGCAAAGCCGGGGTGGACTGCGGAAGCGAGGAGGAAGTGGGGCTTGTGAGGAGGAGCCCGGCGGGCTCTGGTTCTCCCTTTCTTTTGTGCCTTCGGAAACAGCAGGTCATGGAGTAACCATAATCCCTCGCATCTGCGCGCCCACTTCTCTAGCCATTATTTCAGCCAGTGTTTTCCCAGCCGTTATTACACCTGGAATTCTCACAGCGACAGGATTACTTTTCTCCCTGGATCACAGGCCACCGGAGAAGGCAGGTGACTTGAGGCAGCGGCAGTCCCACGGCCGGGCTGGGAGGAGGCGGGGAGGCTCGAGCCAGGGCCTTTCTGCTTGGCTGTCCGAAAGCACAGGGGCTTCCCAGAGAGTTCCCGCTTCCCTGGCCCCATGGACGTAGAGCGTTCTGCAAATATTTTTTGAAGGCTTTAAAGGGTTTAAAAGACTGTTCTTTCTGACTCACAAAAATCATGGTGCCAATCTCTGCAGCAGCCCCCTCCCATGGGCACCACAGATTCTAAAGTTAGGTCTCTGAGAAGCCTCTGATCTCAGTCAAGGTCAATGCCCTCACTTTAGTGAGGAGGCCACCAAAGCCCAGAGGGCACAGGCAAGCAGCCCGGAGGGACCCCCTACATGCTCCTGGCTGAATAGTCATAGCAGCACGTTAACTCAAGAACACAGTTTACATCCAGCTCAGGCTCTGGACTCCCCGTCCAGTGCTCCCGCATGTTCCCAGAGCTGCCTCCCAGAAGAATCCAGAGTCAGGGCTCTAACTCCCAAGACTAGGACTGCCCATGCTCCTCCATGCTCCCCCTAGATCACTGCATTCCACCAGCCTTATTTAAGTCGTTCGCCCTCCATACTTCTTCAGGCACATCCCCGGCAAAGTATACATGGGACAACACACTTGTCACAGAAGGTTCTCACCTCCAGCCCACCTGACCTGGGAGGCCGGGTTCTTCCTGTTGGGCCAGGCTGTTCCCTGATAGTCATCACTACAACACAAAGTAGTCCCAGTCAAGGTCAGGAGAGAGGGGCTTCTGGATGGCAAAGGTCATGTTGCATTGTGGATGGATCGGGGAGGGGTTCCCAGAAACAGCGTTGGATCAGGGCCTCAAAGGCCAGAGAGGATTTGACAGGAGGACTCAGGAGATAGCAGCAACTCTGACAGAGGCAGGAGGGCAGAGGTGTGTCTGAGGGATAGTGGATGGCTCCTCGAGCTGAAATGAAAGTGTATGGAGGGAGTGAGTGGCCATTGAGGCCACAAGGGATACTGGGATGAGATTGGGTTGCAGGTCAGTGGGGTTGGGCTGACTCTGGAAGGAACTGGGGAGCCACTGTGGATTCTTGAGGAGGGGTACAACATATCTAGCAGGGAGGGAGAAACTGTCGAACAAGGATTGGGGGATAGAGACAAGGTGGGGATGGGAAGGAAGGACTCTCACTTAGGAACCAGCTTGGAGGAGTTTACCAGATTATTTATTTAGGAGTCGTAGTATCAGACTAACTAGCTGTTTCACAGTGCCCAGGAGATAGGTACGTCTTGGTAGAGGACCTGGGAGGGAGGCTGTGTCCTGCCTCAGGTGACTGTGTTCCTGTGCTTTCCCGGACAGCTTCTGCTCCCAGGCCTGCCCACACCTTGGCTTGAGGGCACCTGGAAATGTTGGGCCTAGAAGCCAGAGACTTGGGTTCAAGTCCCAACTCTGCACGTGCTCACACATGACCACCTCTCTCCCTTGGGTGCCTCAATAAACCACCTGACTTTTCCATGTTAGAGGATTATCCAGCACTTAAGTGACAAGCTAAATTTGAAAGCGCCTTGTAAACTGTAAAGTGCTGAACCAATATAAGGGGCTGTTCTACTGTCCTGTGAGTAGGTTCTACCCTGTAAAGAACATTCTGTCCCTGGAAGGCTTTTGAATACAGATCTTAGCCAAGTATCCAGTAAGGAAGGCAGCCCTGCCCTACCCCAAGGCAGGAGCCAGTGCTTCTTTAACTAGGGCAGGACTGCTGGGACTTCCTGAAAACTCTTTGCAGAAGTGGGGGTCGGGGACCTCCACCTTCACTCTGTACTGTGCAGTGGACATCCCTGGCAGGGGCCACACCAGAGGGAACAGCACAACTGAGCACCTCCCATGTGCCAGGCACTGGGCACTCCACATCTGTCATTGCCACTAACGACTTCAGGCAAGCCATGCCCTCTCAGGTCCTCAGTTTCCCCAGCTGTTAAATGAGGTGAGTTGCATGATCCCAGAATGATCTGTTTATCTCTCCCTCCCGGGGCTCCTCCAGCCCCTGGCTCTGTGGCTTTATTGGAGCATTTCTTACATTCGGTCATTCAGCACAATCCCTGGGCGCAGGATGCTGTGCTGGGGGTGGGGGGCTGCTGAGGATTTAGAGGTGCCCAAGGACCTCATCATCTAGCAGTGTAGATGCTACTAAACAGGGTCACATCAGGGTTCTCAGGGGCCACCCTGCCTACACACGCCTCCTCTCTCCACCTCTTTGGCTGGAGCCACACTTCCCACCACCCACCAAACTTTGCTCGAGTGCACCATCGTGCTCCCATGGAACGAACGAGTCTTCCTTCCGTGTCCCCCCATTTTAAGGCCCAGCTCAAATTCCACTCCCTCCATAAAGCCTTCTACGATTCTTCCAACCCAAAGCAAATTCTCCCCTTTTAAAGCACCCAGACCCCTGCTGCCTTTCCTTGGGACGTTTATTTTGCTCTTGTATTCTAGGGGACAGTGCCTGTTCCTTATCTGTGCGAGGGCAGGGTGGTGTCTGATTCATTTCTGGGTCCCAGAACAGTGGCTGGCACACAGTAGCAGGAAAGAATGGCCCAAGGCATGTGACCAGGTGCTACCCTGGAGGAAAAGTAAAGTGCCAGGGGACCCAGGCAGAGGGGGGAAGGCTGTTGAGCCCCGAAAGGAGGAAATGTCTTCATTGTATGGGGAAGGGTCAGGGACAGGGATGTGGTTGGACAGTCAGATGGTGCAGGCTGGATAGGAGGCTGCTGAGCTGCAGTGGCCAGACTGTCCATCCCACAAGTCAGACCTGTATCTACCTGGGGACCCACAGCTCTGGCCCCTGAGCAAGAACTGGGGACAGATACGTGACAGCAACCCTGCTTTCATTGGGACATTGCTCTCACTTTGGCTTCCTCCATGGCCACCTCCATCCCCACCCAGAAGGAAGCCTGGCCAGGCGGGCAGCAAAGCAAGGTTTTGCAGGGCAAACTAGGAAGGAGAGTGGTCACGAGAGGGCAACCCCATGCTAGGCACCGCACGAAGTGAAGTATGGACATTAGCTCGCTTTATCCTCCTGCCGACTTGAAGTCAGCTCCCACCAGTGGAGGGGAAGGCTATCAGCAGAAAGGCCCAAGCTGGGTCTGGCTGCGTGGTCGGAAACCCGATGGCAGGACAGGTGGAGGGCAGGGGCCTTGGAGAAGATCGGCCAGTACCACGGTTCCCAGAAGCAGCATCAGGCTAGGCTTAGGGGACATGTCCCTCAGAGTGCGCCAGGCCCACTCTCTGCGGTCTTGCGGGGAGCCTGATCTTAGCGGAGCTCATTAGATAGCACCTTCCAATCCCTTGTGGTTCGGAGGCCCAGAGAGCTCAGGTGTCTCTCCCAAGGTCACACTGTGAGCTAAGGGTCAATTTCGGACTAAAACCCAGACTCCTGCACTCCTGATCCCCGCGGGCCTCGGGCCTCCGACTTGAGGAGGTTGGAGGGCCACGCGTGCCAGCGCCCGCCCCGCCCCTCGGGATCCTTTAAGAGGCGGGGCTTGGCCGCCGGCCCCGCCGCCCAGACTCGGGCTGGGACTTTACTCCAGCGGCAGCTGGAACCAGTCTCTGCTCCATCAGCTGCCGCAACCGCCCGCGTCCGGACTGAGCCACGATGAGCGGCAGAGTCGGCGATCTGAGCCCCAAACAGAAGGAGGCACTGGCCAAGGTGAGCCCGCGTCCTGGCCGGGCTGCGGTATCCGCGGGCCCGCGGCAGCGAGACCAGGAGGGGCTGGGTAGGGGGCGAGGGAGCGGGCGGGCAGCGGAGGAAGCATCCCTGGTCGCCCCTGCTCGGCCCGCGCCCAGCGAACGGCCCCTCCCTCTCCCGCCTAGGGACTCCGGGAAATCTGGCCACCCCCTCCGAGCCCCGAGCAGCCCTGGCGGTGCCACCTGGGACGAAGTGTTGCTTGGAAGCCCTCGGAGGCCACTGAGGGCACAAAGGCAACATTCATCCTCGGGACTGGCAGGCAGGCCCTGGGCAGAGTCAGGGCTGCAAGTTTCCTCCCATTTCCGGGAGGTTTTCCTCTTGCAGGGGTAGTGGCACGATGGAAGGCATCCCCCGCCCCCAACAGCTCCTTAGGGGACTTGGGTAGCCCCTGCTCTGGCGCCAAGCCTCTGTGCGACCTTGGGCAAAACCCTGTCCTCTTTTTGCTTCTCGATGAAATGAAATGAGGAGGTTGGACTAGGTGATGTTGAAGGGACCCTGTGTGAATTCTGGGTTCCGGAGTGACTCACTGGGCTGGGGTTAGTTTGAGCTGAGACCAACCAGCCCTCCCCTGTTTTGCAACCCAGGCCTGTGCCTGGCCCGGGACTTAGGTTGATGCTCCTCGGAAGGCAAGGGGGTGAGCCTGGCTTTGCCTTGGCACCTGGGAAGAGGAAAGGGGCAAGAGTTTAAGGGCTGGACTGTCCTCTCCACCAACTGAATGTCCTGTTGTCTGTCACCTATGGGGAGAGGGGAGGTCACCTGTTCTCCCAGGCAGAGCTGATTGGGTGCAGCCCCAAGGTTTGGAGGCCCCACAGCTGGGCGGTTTTCCATTGCTGGGCAAGGGGGTGGGGGCAGATGTCTCCTGCCATGGCAGCACTGAGGAGGTACCAGTCTCATGAATATTTTGTCCCAGGCCTGGCCTCCCGCATGCCAGGAAGGCTGGACAGGGAGGTTTCAGGTTTTACTGCTGACCTGCAGGGGAAGTCAGGCAGAGAAGGGATTAGATGGTGATTAAACTGGAGACCAGGGGCTGCGTAAGGTCCTTGGTGAGGGGTGGCTTCCTGCCCGCTGTTTGGATGAGCAGTTTCCCGGAGCACTGGGAGCTGCTTTGGGGAGTGGGATGGTCTGAGTCCTTGGCTGACCTAGGCAAGGGGCAGAGGTGGCCGTTCCTCATTGGTCCCTTCTGGTGCTGTCCTGTAGGTCAGTAGCCAGGAAAAGGTGAGTGGCTGGAGCAGCAGGCTTGGGGAGGGGACATGGGGGCCTACTCACTTACAGCGTAGTGAGAGGGTGTAGATGAGTGTGACTGTCCCTTGGGGTTACTGTCCAATTCCTTCATTTGGCACTACCTGCACCCTCCCCTTAATGGCTTCCTGCTGGAACTGTTCCCTCCACCTGGATTGCCTGCCTCCCTCCCGCTGCTGCCTTTGAAGTCCTTCAAGCCCAGCTCAAATGCCATTTTTTATGTGAAACCACAGGAGGCCACCCTCTTCCTTCCCTCTGCTCCCTAGCACACTGCTCATCATTCCCTTACGGAGGGGACACAGAGCATGGTGGAAAGGGCGTGTGCTCTGGACTCAGCCAGACCTGGGTTTGCATCCCAGCTCTGCTCATTACTAGCTGTTTAACCTTGGATGTGGACATGGACTTCACCTCTCTGAGCTTTAATTCCTTCATCTGGAAAATGGGGACAATAATACCTGTAGGGGCTCTGAATGAGGAGTAAGATGCAGTGCCAGGTTCAGCGCTGGACTCACGGGGAATGCCTGGGGAACTGACAAGTTTTGTTGTGGCCCGTACCAGAGCACCTACCATCACAGTTAGCTGGGAACACATCTGCCTGCCCACAAGGCTGGCGTGCAGAATCATTTGTGGGAGGGCAGAGTCAGTGTCTTCCTCCCTTCCCACCTCCTCCCCTGCTCCCCAGAACCCCCTGGCAAGACAGAGAGTACCATGCAGCACAGTTGCCCAGCCAGTGTCTGCAGAGTAGAACCGAGCAGCAGAGGGGCCCAGCGAAGGCCCCTGTGGAGAGTTCCGGGCAGAGGGTGGCCTGAGAGGGCCCTACCACTCACCCAGCTGCCTCTCCCCACAGTTTCGGGAGAATGTCCAGGATGTGCTGCCCACCCTGCCGAATCCGGATGACTATTTTCTCCTGCGCTGGCTCCGAGGTAAGGGAAAAGGGGCTGTGGGAGGCTGGGGCAGGGGCTCGTTCTGGATGACACAGTGGCACCCTCTGAAAACCCTGCCCCTGGCAATCTGAGAATCTGAAGTGTTCAACCTTTAGAGCCAAAAGGGCCTTTGGCAGTTACATAACCTCAACCTTCCCAGTGGATAAAGACACTGAGGGTCAGAGAGGTGAAGTGACTTGCTCCAAGTCACACTGTGAGTGAACTGCAGGCAGAGGGAAGACGAAAGTCCAGTCTGCTGCCTCTTAGCTCGAAGCCATTTCCATCCACTCAAAAAATCTGCTCTACTGATGCACCTGTGGAAATGGGCTAAGGAAAAGCCTAGAAAGGTTCCCAGCCATGTGGGAAGTGGGAAGCAGAGTTTAGAACCAGAGTCCTGCCGTCTGGGAGAGGTTGGCCCTGCTGTGCCCTGCTGGGATGGCAGGTCCCCTGCTGACAGCAGTTTAGGCAGCTTGAAGGAGGGGCAGTGTGCATGGGGAACCTGCGGGCCCAGCCTGACCTGGGGTGACAAGAGTCTCCTGAAACCAGGCCAGGCCCCAGAGCCCGATTTCTAGTTCCAGTTCTGCCCTGGACTGGCTGTGGCACCTGGGCCAGGACAAACAGCTTCCCTAGACTCCTCCTCTGGGAAAGCAGGATGTGACAGGGTGCCCTGCCTGTTGCAAGACATGACACGACAGAGCTCTGCATGTAGCAATGAAACATACACATTTCCACTAGCATCAGGGTCAAACTCAGCCCCGTCCCCTAGCTCCTGAGATCTTCCCTTCTTCTCCCTCCTCTCCTGTGATTTCAGGTCATGTGCCACCCTCCCTGGTTCTTCTGACACACTTTTTTTGGCCTGTAGAGAAACTTTGTTAACAGACGTAGAAATAATAAAACTCCATTGCATTAGATTAGCAGAGTTTAGGTTGTGCTGTAGACTCATAGCCCCAAATATTAAAGTGCAAATCATGCCCTGTTATTTCTCTATGGGCACAAACACACACATGCATGCCCCAGGAGTCCTAGGACAGGTGAAGAGATGTATTTTCCTTCTCTTTCCAGAAACTCGATAGCGCTGGCATGCTCTTGAGGGACTCCTGGCAAACACCTGAGGGCAGATGCATCTGGGAGAGCCACGTGGGGGCCTCGTGTGCCTCTGGAAATGTCACTTGCCCCTTTCTTAAAATAAGCGTTGATCCCACCCCCAGCCCACCACCCAGGGAGGGTGGAGAGGCAGAGTGGGGGCGGCAGTGGAGCCAGTCCAGGCTGGAGGAAATTTTGGCCTAGCATTTGCTCAAGGGCTGGAGCTAGAAGCAGGTGGGTGGAGAGAGTGGGAAGACTGCGGCCTCCTTAAAGGGCCAGTTGCAAGATGATCCAACAATCTAGGAGCTGCTGTTAGGTGGTTTCAGAGAACTGCTGAATAGCAACAAAGCTCTCTTTTATCTAGAAAAGGGCCGGCCTGGGGTCCTGGCAGCTGGTCTCCCAGACACCCCCACTCCCGAGTCCTGGGGTAACCCTTTCTTTGCATAAGGCGGATAGTTCACCAAGTACACTTACCTCTCAAGCACAACCTACCCCCCGTCAAGGAATATCAGAGAGTGTTGTCAACCTCATTTGCCAGATGAGAAAACAGGCTCAGAGAGGGGAGGGGACTTACCTGAAGTCTCACAGTTAATGTGAAGCAGAATCAGGGCACAGACCTCGGGCCCCAGACCCAAGGCCAGCATCCTGTCCAAGGCCAGCCACCGCTGCCCCTTGAAGCCAAGTTCAGCCTCTTAAAACAGAGGCAGCGTCTCCTCTGTGTTTCATTTGTGCTTCTCCTTTCCTGGGCAGGACTGATTGTGAATTTCAATGAGGGTTTTTGTTGCCTTTAAAAACACAGCAACAAAAAAAACCCTTTTCTCCTTCTCCCTTTGATTCTAAAGGAGACATCTGCAAGCCACACACCAGCAGAGTGTCTGTCTCTAACCTAGGTGTGAGTTCGGGGTTCCCTTCCTTCTTCTTCCCCCCATGTGGGGTTCAGTGTTCTGCTGGCCCCCAGGCATTGCGAACAGGTGCACAGGTCTCCCCTGCCCCCTCCTGACTGGGGCTGCGCTCTGGGCACCCCAGCGGGCGGGATAAGCAAGATAGAACAAGGCAGTGGTGGGAACCTGCTAAGGGAGGCAGAGCAGGTCTGGTTCCCTGCGTTGCACAGGACTATGGAACCCGGGACAGCTGCTCCTGGGCTGGTTCCTCTTGCAGTGCCCCAAGCCAGGCTTTGGGCTGCCCCTGATCAGAGCAGCGGGAGCCCTGGGAAGGCCCAAGGGAGCAGCATGGGGGGGGGGCATCATATGGGGTACGGCCAGGAGCAAGTGGCAACTCGGGGAGAGCCCTCGCAGAAGATACTGGATGTTGGGTCCTAACAGATAAGAGTTAACTGGAGAGCCTCCCCCCCGCCCAGATGAGATACAGGGGCTCACAGTTTGCCACCACTTCTGTCCCATAGAAAGATAAGGGCTCTTCTCATAGCAGGGATGTCTTTCCTATGGGAGCTTCTCATTTTCATGGTCCAACTCCCCCATCATGAGAGGACATTGCTTTATATCATCCAAGTGTTTCTAGCTTATTAGATGATTCAATCAGAGATGTGCAGTGTCTCGTCCAAGGTCAAACAGGAATGGAAGAGCTAGGACGCAAACCCAGATGATAATTCCTCTAGAAGCAGCCCTAAGCGACTGCAGTGGCACATGGAGGGCGGTAGTCAGCTCTGCCAGTCTGGGTCCAGCACCAGTGGTGGGTGTGGCATTGGGGACATCTCTTGATGCCCTCACTCTCTGGGCCCAGGAGAGAGGACTAGATTTCACTATGGCAGAGTCAGGGAGTGTGCTGGGCACTCACGGGGAGCAATGATTAAGGGACCAGTGACAGTCTAGAGGGCAGCCTGTCTGGTCCAGGTTCCAGGGATGTCAGCAGATCTAGATGCCAACCAAATCCACAGAGGACATACAGCTGGCAGGGATGGTTCATAGGTCAGATGGCAAAATTGGTCCAAATCTGGATCATCTCAAAAACTCTTTAAAGGATGGCATGAAGCTGACTGGAACAAGATGAAATTTGATAGGGAAGACTCAAGGTCCCACCTCTCCACGTATGGAACACTGAGGCTTAGCAGCACACAGGTGAAAAGGATTTGGGGGTTGTAGTTGACTATAAGCCCCACCTGAGTTAAGGATATGAGCAACTGTTGCCAAGAAAGTTCTTAAGAGAACACCTGGTGCCGTCTAAGCACACTCTAGAGGGACACTGCAACCTGGAAAACATTCCAAGGGGGGTTATTTGGATGGACTTGAAGCCAAGCTGTGAGGCTTGGTAAAGGCTCCAAGGATGGGCAGTGTGACAGTAGAGGGAATTAGGGTACAGCATAGAATTTGCCAGTCTTGGAAGGGCTATCCTGTGGCTGAGAAAGCAACCCTGCTGTCTATCTCCGGAGTGGATCTCAGCTTAGTATGATAATGGGAACTGAGTGCAAATGGCAGCTAGGCAAGCTATGATTACCTGGGAGCAGGCGGCCTCAGGGGACAGTGAGGTCTTCGTGTTCAAGCTTGAGCAGGACAACTTGTTGGGGCTCATGCATAAGACAAAGCATTGGTCCAGGTGGACTTTAGTTCTGAAACTTTCCAGGACCCCTGGGAGGAGGGCTCTTTGTGTCCCTTTAGGGTATGTGTGGGTCCTTTGAGGCCATGGCAAGGTTGGCTGGAGGCTCATCAAATCCCCCTGGGATGTTCCACCAGCTCGGCCCCAGATTACAGGGGCAGACATGTTCATCTTTGCACCGGGGGTCAAGTTCTCAGTTGGACATTAGACTGTGGAGAAGATAAACTTTGTGTAAGATGGGAAGGCCATATGATAACGGGGTCCAGGGTTCACTTTTGCTGAGAGGAGATAAGACCTTTCACCTGATTGCATCCCCTGGAGTCTAACTCCTGGCCTGGAAGTTGCAATATGCTGCCTCCAAGTGCCCTGAACCTTGAATTGCTCTCCCCACAAACCCAGGGCCCGCCGTGCTCCAGAAGCCCTCATGAAAGTCCTCATATTAGCGTCTGCAGGTGGGATGATCTGAGAGTCAGCTGGGGACATGACTGGGAGGAACTGGCCCCATCATGGGAATAGGGGACTCTCCCACTCTTGGACGCACCGTCTGCTGGCCTAACCCTGACCACATTTCCCTGTTACAGCAAGAAGCTTCGACCTGCATAAATCAGAGGCCATGCTCCGGAAGGTGAGATCCATTTGGCTCCAAATCCCACTGTTGCCTCAGTTTCTCCCCAGCAGAATCACACCTTGCTTGGACTTCTTTTGCCCACTCCCAACTCTCATCACAGCCTTTGGCATGTGGGACATATCTGATTACTAGCCGACCACTGTTGTCTTATCCCTCTGGGACAAAGTGCATTCCCTTCCCTGCAAAGGCAGACTTTCGTAGTTCCGGGCCAGCCAAGAATGCCAATCTGTTCTGCTGAGGCCTCTGAAACAGGCAGAGCCTTCTTTTCCACTCCCGCCTACTGCCTCCTAGGGAGCACCTGTGGTCTGGTGGTCTGGTCATGCTGTCACTTACAGTTAGAGGCCTATTAACCTCCCCCGCCCCCACTTCTTAAAATTCCTGATTGTGTATTTGCAGCATGTGGAGTTCCGGAAGCAAAAGGACATTGACAACATCATTAGCTGGCAGCCTCCAGAGGTGAGGACAAATTACCCTGCCACATTCCTATGCTATGCCTATTAGACCCACGACCTGCGTCCTGGGCCTGTTGGACTGCTGGGATCCTCAGGGGAGAGGTCTGACAATGCCAATGAGCCGCGATGGTTTCCAGAATGGGTATCCATTGGCATGCAGGGGAGGGATGTGTATGGCTGCCTGCCGACCAGATGCCTCCTCTGTGTATCTGCCCAGGTGATCCAACAGTACCTGTCAGGGGGCATGTGTGGCTATGACCTGGATGGCTGCCCGGTCTGGTACGATATCATCGGACCTCTTGATGCCAAGGGTCTGCTGTTCTCAGCCACCAAACAGGACCTGCTCAGGACCAAGATGCGGGACTGTGAGCTGCTTCTGCAGGAATGTGCCCGCCAGACCACAAAGGTGAGTGGCCTACCACGGCTGACAATGCGTCGGCCGTGGCCGAGGCATTCAAGCGGAAGCAGGGATGTCGTACAGGAACTGAAGCACAGCTTCAGGGCTGAGGCCCAGCCAGGCTTTTGGATTTCATAGCCCAGTGAAATTTACAAGTTTTAGAGATTGACATAATGTTGCCACATTTTTATTTTGCCAAGCAAGGACTTAAAAACAATTACCATCTATTATTGGCATAATTAACACCAAAAACTATAGGAGTGGCATAATCTCAGAATAAAAGGCAGCCCTTTACATTGAATAAATGTAGCTTCACAAAAAACTCACTACATTATTGTTATTCTTCTCATTTACCTGGGGACCAGTGAAATCTTTGTCATGGACCAGCCCATCCTTGGGCAAGTATTTGGGTACTGCTGGCATAGAGGATCTCAGATTCTGTGCTTCTCTAACTCAGCATTCACAAAAGATAAGGAAAGGCTGGACATGGTGGCTCACACCTGTAATCCTAGCACTCTGGGAGGCCCACTTGAGGTCAGGAGTTCGAGACCAGCCTGAGCAAGAGCGAGACCTCATCTCTACTAAAAATAGAAAAAATTAGCCAGGCATGGTGGCGCATGCCTGTAGTCCCAGCTACTCGGGAGGCTGAGGCAGAAGGATCGCTTGAGCCCAGGATTTTGAGGCTGTAGTGAAGGCCTGAGTGATAAGTGGCTGCGCACGTGCCACACAGAGCGCACAGTGAGTCAGAGGAAGAGGGAGTCCGCCAGGCCAAACTGCAGCACAGAAGGGACCTCTGATGAGATCTAGATCTACCCAGTCGTTTACTCGATGAGAACACTGAGTCCCAGGCAGGAAGAGTGACTTGCCTAGGTCACAGGTCCGGCCTGGGGTGATCATCTTGATTTGGAAACCCTTAGCTCCAGCCCTGTCCAGCTCTGCTTTGCTCTATCCCTGAACTGGGGTGGGCTTCTGCGATGCAGCAGCCTGCTGTGACTTCCTGCTCTGTTCCCTGCAGCTGGGGAAGAAGATAGAGACCATCACCATGATTTACGACTGCGAGGGGCTCGGCCTCAAGCACCTCTGGAAGCCTGCTGTGGAAGCCTATGGAGAGGTGAGGGCAGGGTGGCGGATGGAGGGCTGGGCCTCTGCTGGGCTGCCCTGTGGGCTGGGGGCGGCAACGGGGACAGATCTAGCCTGGAGGAAGCAGGGCCTCTCTCTCGGGGACAGAGGTCTGGGCCCGCTGGAATCAGAGTGATTTTGTTTCCACAGTTTCTCTGCATGTTTGAGGAAAACTATCCCGAGACACTGAAGCGTCTTTTTGTTGTTAAAGGTAAGTTGGGCACTGCCTGTGATGGCACCGAATGGGAGTATTCCTGGGGCAGGTTAAGGAGGGTAAAACCCAGTGAGCCAAGGTTGGGAGGGTCCAAAGACTTGGTCAGAAGACTGATCCATGACATGCGCAGACCACTTTGCAATTCGCAGAGCTTCCGGTGTTTATTAATACCCCCTCTGAGCCCTCCAGCCTGATGAGAGAGAAGAGACCCTTGGACTGTACCCACTGCACCTCGAAGAGGTGCCCACGCTAAGCCTCACGTCCTGGGCTCCACAGCACCAGGGAATGTGTGTCCCGACGTGGGATCGGGGGGCGGCAGAGGACACTGCTAGGGGCATTCCAGGCACTGCTCCTGGCCTTGCATCACCTGGGCTTTGTTCCAGCGCCCAAGCTGTTTCCCGTGGCCTACAACCTCATCAAACCCTTCCTGAGCGAGGACACTCGTAAGAAGATCATGGTCCTGGGAGGTGAGTGTTCCAGACTCTTCTCTACTGTACAGGATGGTCTGTGGCCCAAACTGGGTCTGGCTTCAGAGGTGTCGCCATAGCCACCAGGGTGCAGGCTCCCCTTCTACTGATTTGGTAGCAGTGGGACCCAGGAGCAAGCTGGGGCAGAGCTAGGGCCGTCCTGTTTTCATAAAAACTCTTTCTCTTGGACAGTCCCGAAGCAGGCACTGGGCTCATCAGTGTAGATTCAAAGGTGAGCCGAAACTCCAGTCCTTGCCCTCCTTACAGTGTAACAGGAGAGAGAGGACCGAGAGAGAGAAAGCTTTGGCACAAACCAGAAAAGGCACTAGAAACAGCACTAGAAGGTGCCATGGAGGTCACAGGAGCAAGGTTGCTTTCAGCTGGGGCCAAATAGGAGTGGCTTCACTTGACAAGCACCTAGTACGTGCCAGGCCGTGGACGAGGCGAGGCGTCAAGGCTACAAAGGTAAGATAGAGTCCACTGGAGATGTCGTCGCCTCTTCCAACAGATGTCTCATCAGCATGACACGGTGAACATGAGGAGGGGAAGCCACACAGTGCACAGGAGCGTGAGCACGGACACTCACCCCACCTGAGCTTGGCAGGAGGTGACACCTACCTAAGCTGCGCGCTGCAGATGGATGAGAGTCGGACAGAGCAAGGCGGGAAGCCATTTGGCAGAAAGAACAGCACTGAACAGACGTGACACAGCATGGCACAGGCAGCTGTCATGGAATGCCAGGCGGGGCGCAGCAAGAGATGAGGCTGGAGAGGGAACCGGGAGCTGTGGCACAGAGAATCCAGGGCACCATGTCGAGAGGCTGGGACATGACTCTGCAGGCCACTGGGAACCAGAGAAGAGTTTTTGGAAGGGGAGCACCACAACTGGAATTTAAACGGAGGCATTATACCAGCAAGACCGCGAAAGACAGAGAGACCAGTTTGCACACTGTTGCCATAGTCGGTGCAAGAGGTGTTGCGAGCAGTAGCGATAGGGATAGAGAGGAAAGGATGGATTTAGGCCTTATTTAGAAAGCGAAACAGCAGAACTCAATGGACAACATGTAAGAAGGAAGAAAGAGAAATCTAGAATGACCTCCTAATGTGTGAGTAGATGGTGATGCATTAGTTCAACTGGGGAAAACACTGGACGAATAGGCTTGAACAAGCTTGCAGTTGAGTTTGAGGACGGTGTGAGATATACAGATGTTGGGATTACTTGAGTCTGAAGTTTAGGCGAGAACTCCGGTCTGGAGATTTGAGAGGTGTCAAATAAAGGTAGCGGCCAAAACCTTGACATAGCTGAGACGGCCCACGGAAGAACAGAGGCCGAGCCCTGGGGAATATCCAAGCTCAAGGGCAGGCGGAGAAGGAAAAGCCCACCAGGGAGACTGATAAGAAGGGATTAATGAGGTTGGCAGAGAAGCAGGTCAGCAGGGAGTGAATGTGCCAGCAAGTGGGGGAGAACATCAGGGCACAAGGGAAAGTGTGACCCAAAACCCAGCAAGGAAGACATGCAGGAATCCAGCCAGCCAGGGACAGGCAAGAGTTCAGTTTTGCAGGAGCATGAAGTGGAGCGGTGGGTGGGAGAAAGGACTGGAAGTGTGGATTGGGACAGCCTTATGGAAGGCTTGATGCCACCTATGGAGTTGAACTTGGGGACAGGTAAACCTTCTGAAGTTTCCTGCATGTTCATCTTTAGGTGACATGTTAAAAGTGGAGATTTTCCAAATGTGTGCCAGTGAGACCCAGGCAGTGGAGTGGATTCCTGGGGAAAGTGTAGGACTTCTAGGTGCTAGTCCTAGCTCGGGCAGCAAAAAGTTCTGTTTCTTGTTGCCTCAGTCACTCTCTCTGTAAAATGGGAAGAATTCTCCTGGCCTTATCTCAATTTTCCAGCTGAAATGGGGGAAGAAATATAAAATCTGCGTAAAAGGCTTTTATGATTTTTGGTTTTTGTGCTGCTACCACCCACCATGTGCATGAGGCGGTTTGGTTTCCTGGCAGCAGAGCTGTGTAGGAGGTTCAGTCTGTTCTCCTACCCACACCTAAAACTCTTTCAACCAAACCTGCCTTGGGCTGGGAAGGTACAGGATCTTCAACAGAGGAGGGAAAAAATTCAATCTAGGCTGGTCATTGGAGCTTAGCAACGCAGATTAAATCACCCCAAGACCACAGACACCATGTCCCCATGAGTTGCATGGTCTCTGGTCCCTAAAAATCTGAGGGCTGGCAGACCCTGGACAGTCTCTGTGGGTTTCCAGCCAGCATAGCACAGAGGACACCGGGTTATACCCCATGGCTTGGAGCTGCCGCCTATCTAGGCATGGAAAGGTCTCCTGTATCAAAATATTGCACTTGGCTGGCATTTGTTTACAAATTTGGATTGGTGGAGAAGTGGTTCTTGGCATTGGCTGTACCAGAGTCAAACTCTCTCAGTCAGGAAAGGGCTTGGTTATTAAAAACAAAAACAAAAACAAAAATAAAAGGGCCAAATCACTGCAGCTAAATAGCTGAAAACAACAGGAGCATTAGTGAAACTGTGGCTGAGGAAAAGCCAAGGGAACCCATTTAAGGGGTCACTCTATAGTGATGCATTTATTCAGGATGTCACAATTAGGGGTAGGGGAAAGTCTGCTGGTATTTGGGGCAGAGGGGTGGTGGGGTGGTGGATGGGTTTTTTCTGCCTGTTTAGTGTAGATCACTAGGGTTATGTATGGTGAGACCTTACCTAGTGGTGAGACACATCTTTCTCCTTCCTTGCCTCTCTGGTCAGCAAACTGGAAGGAGGTTTTACTGAAACATATCAGCCCTGACCAGGTGCCTGTGGAGTATGGAGGCACCATGACTGACCCTGATGGCAACCCCAAGTGCATATCCAAGGTAGGGGCTGCCAGGGGCTGGAGGGGAACAGGGAAGCCTGGCTCACATGCACGTTCTAGCTCACTCCATGCTCTGCTTCTAGATCAACTACGGGGGCGACATCCCCAAGAAGTATTACGTGCGAGACCAGGTGAAACAACAGTATGAACACAGCGTACAGATTTCCCGTGGCTCCTCCCACCAAGTGGAGTATGAAATCCTCTTCCCTGGCTGCGTCCTCAGGTAGGGCCCTTCTGGGAAATCTGAGCCTTTCATCTGTAGGTGGCTGGGGCGGGAGGAGCCCTGGTGCCAAGGCCCCGGGGATAGGACACACACAGACAGAATTATGTCTAAATGGGTGATGTCTCCTGCAGGTGGCAGTTTATGTCGGACGGGGCAGATGTTGGTTTTGGGATTTTCCTGAAGACCAAGATGGGAGAGAGGCAGCGGGCAGGGGAGATGACAGAGGTGCTGCCCAGCCAGAGGTACAACTCCCACCTGGTCCCTGAAGATGGGACCCTCACCTGCAGTGATCCTGGTATCTGTAAGTAGCTCTGTCTTGGCAATGTCCTGAAGCCCCTGTCCAGCTTTCTGCCTGTGAGTCTCCTCTTCCTCCATGGATTTTTGTCTCTCAGAATGTTAGAATCAGAAATGGGACACCATCAATTCAAGTCTCTCCCTGTAGAGATGAAGAAAACTAGGCTTGACGAGGTGATATGACTTGCTCAAGGTGACCCAGCTGGTTAGCAGCAGGGTGGGACTCTGACCTGATACTCCCAGGTACAGGTGAGTCACAGTGGGTGATCATGGGGCTTCAGCTCATCTGGTCCAGGTCTAACTAGGTTTGTGACTGGCCAGGCATTTCTTGGGGATGCTCTTTCCCAAAGGTCAGAGCGGCAGGACTGGCTGGGTGGGCACAGGATCACAGGGCGAGCAGAGTGCTGAGAAGTCCTGTTTTGTTTCCTCCTCTGAGCCTCCCTCATCTCTGGGTTGACCAAAGAATGGACACAGTGAACAGGCAGTTTCCACAAGTATGGCAAATAGACATTTAAGAAGGTGTTTAACCTTGCTTGACTTTCCAATATTGATTAAAATTCCCTTTGACTCAGCAATTCTACTTCTGGAAAATGTACACAGAAATATTTACACAAATACACACAGATACTGGAAGAAGGATGTTCCCAGCAGCCTGGAAAATGGGCAGTAAACCACGTGGCCATAAGGTCTTGTTAAGTAATTTACAGTCCATCCAGGCAATGGAATATCATATACCTGTTAAAGAGAATAAATCAACACGTAAGATGTCTGATATATTTAGATACATGTTAAACAAACAAGCATGAAACATAGCATGTGTGGTATACACTCAACTTTGGTTGAAAAAAAAAAGAAAAAAAAGTGTGTACCCAGTAAAAGAATTCTGGGGAATCTGCTAACTCAGAATGGTTATGTCTGGGGTAGTAGGATTCTTATGGCTGGCTTTCATTTCTATGCTATTTCTGCAAATATATTTTATAATGATTATGCACTACATTTATAAGTAGAAAAACCACACACACACAGTCAAATCTCCAGTTTCCTTTCTGTTAGAGCCAGTGGAAAATCAATGAGAACAAGGGTTTTATCATCAGACCTGAGCTGGACTTGAGCTACTGACTAGGTGCCTGGTCTTAGGCAAGTGACATATCCTCCCTAAACTTGCTTCCTGATTGCTACAGTGGGGATCTCACAGGGACACCCAATGATTACATGTGATAAGGTCTTTGAGGCATTTAGCATAATGCCTGGCATACAGCACACTCAACACACTGTAGTCACCATTGTTATGGCAAGGGCCGAGGGAGAAGCCCCGTGCCCCAAGTCTACAGCAGTCCGGCCAGGAGGTCTGAACTAGCCCCACAGATGCCTCGCCCCAGCCTCTGTGTCTGTCCACACCATCATCTGAGACTCTGCCTCCTCCCTCACATCCCAGGCGACTGCAGCCTCCACCAGCCCCTCCTCCCAGATGCTCTTAGCTCCCTGGGGAGGGGGGAGGATTCTTGTTAGTGAGTAGCAGGGTTGGTAGGGGGAGGCGTATACTGTGTGCTTCAGTAAGGACAAGACTTAACACCCACCCAGAAAGTGTCACCCACAGAGGATAAAGCACTGCAGACATACAAACTGGAATTTCTTTTTTTTAATGGATGGGGAAGCTGAGGTATAGAAAAGGAATGTTCTCTCTCCCACAAAGTAGCTTGTGTAGACACCAAAAGACAGAAGACACCACATAATCCTAGAGTCCTGGTCTAGGACCTCTTGGCCATAGGCTGTCCTTGAGGTGACAGAGAAGAGAGTGCAGTCCCAGACCAGGGAAGTGATTGACCCAAGGTCACAGAGCCAATAGGTGAGCCACAATGCATTACCCTTCTGTCTTCTCTTTAGTATTGAAGGAGTAGCCTGAGAAGAAACTACGAACCTTTTAACATAACCAGGCTTAGGTTTGCAAATCCCCAATTTATTTTAGTTCCTCTTGGATACATTCCTGACAGAACCTTTACCTGCCTGCAGGGCCTTGACTGGGATCTGCTAGTTGCCCATTCCCAGGAGGTTCAGGTCACAGGGTCCATCCCCCTTCCCAGGTGTAATGACAATGAGGTGGATCAGCTGTCATCTGGGGCCATGGCTGGGGTTAGACCTGAGCCCAGGGAGAACCTGGGCATGAGCGTGTTAGGTTACACGCTTACCGGCAGGAGGGCAATGCCCTGGGAGAACAGGTGTCCCCTGGAAAAGTGGAACATAATCACCCAGCAATTAAAATCTGTGCCAGTCTTGATGGCAAGTGCACATTAGCCCTCCCCCGGCCCCTCCGGTCCTTGTCCACGTCTACTAAACTACTGAGGCAGAGGACCAAAGTTTGAATTGATTTAACTTTTGTTCTCTTACCTAATTTTTACTGAGGGCCTGTTTATTATAATACATTATAGAATATTCGACTAGGAATGAAAATATTCAGGAAAAAGACCTGGTCTCTGTCTACCAAGAGTGCAAGATGTGGTCTAGAAGACTGGAAATGCTGTAGGAAGGTTACACAGCACTGTCAGGCCATGCTGCAGGGAACAGACCCCAGCTGGGCACCAGGACGCCTGGTTTCTAAGTCCACTGCCTCCACCAGCCCCAGAGGCTCACTGCCTCTCCCAGTTTTTTTTAAAAGACCCACTACAGAACATCTCCCAGTGTTCTGAGCAAGTGTCTCTAAATAAATAGATTTGGCTTTCTTCTCCTTAAAATGAAATGAGTGGACAAGAGCAGGAGATATTAATCTACAGTCCCCTGGAGCAGTGGTTCTAGATCCTAAAGCCCAAACACTCCCCTTTTATAACAAATAGTGTCTAGTGACCCCTTTACTATTCTGAAACTCATAGATAATATCATCCACCTACCCACATAATTTAAAAGTCAATATAATCTCCAATCTGTAATAAAAATAAAAGCTTATATATATTTTTCAATACATAAATGAGAGTGCAAGATTATATCTACCCCCTCACACCCTCCTCTTCAGAACAGTACCTTTTCCACTGGGAACCAGTGCCCCAGATGGTCTGTTAGACTCCAGGGAATCTGAAATTGCATGTTTTTATCAGATTCTCAAAGGGGTCAGTTACCCAACAAAAGCTAAGGAGGCTTAGCCCGGAGGATCTCTGGGGGTTCTATGAGTCTATGAGCACATGATTAGTGTCGAAACAAACTGTGCAGACTCTGGAGTTGCGGTGATTCCATTTCCCTTGGGCCTATGTGTCCGATCAACCCTTTCCTTATTTCTAAGGCCAAATATCTTGCTAGGCAAAGCCACCTCAATCCTGGTACTTGGTCCAAGGAACTCAAAGGACCTCTCCTCTATCGTGGATAACTGGTTGCTAAGGCTCTATCATCCTGGGCAGAGAGGAAGCTTCACTCTTTCCAGAGGGACTGTTGGTCCTAAAAGACCTCTGGTACAGAGAAAACACAGATGTCACTTGACACCATGGAGGAAGAGTTGGTGGTACGTCTAGCCTTGGTCTATATGATGCATTTTATCCAGGGTCAGGAAAAGGTTAAGTCTTAGGATTAAACCCAGTTTTTTTCTTGCTGGGAAAAGTGAGAAAAGACCAGGATAGGGAAGAGGCAGAGCTAGCGTTTTTGTTTTCACACTTAGTTCTCTTGAAGGGGTGTTTGGCCGAAATGGAACAACTTCTCAAAGAAACAGGGTTGGGTTAAAAGCAGTCTGTTCCTTTGCCAAGGCTTGGGAGCTTTCTCTGCCAAGTGCATGCCTATTTTCTCTTTCTAGAGGAAACCACTGCTAACACATCTTACCTATTATCCTACCAAATATTTTCCAATCCTCTAGAAGCATCACGTTTCCATAATAAAGAAGAGTATATACACACATGTATACATTCACAAGAATTAAGTCAGTCACTGAGTGTATGTTCAAAGGAATTTTGAAACTGTAAAACTCATCATAGGATTTGAGAAAACTTTCCCTTTAGGAAAGCACCTGAGTGGTACTATCAAAGAGAACCTGAGAATGTAGGTAGATCAAGTAGCAAAGCCAAAAAAGATTTTTTAATATATATATTATGAAAAATGTTACAAACTATTTACAAGCTGTTCTACAACTTTTTTGGCCTCAGGATATATTGTGGACAGATCCCCCAGTCACTTCTATGGAGCTAACTTCATTCCTTTTATATCAGAATAGTATTCCATCCTATGGACTACAATATAAATTGTTTAAACAATTCTCTTTTGATGAACTTTCCAGTTTTCCCAATTTTAGTATTAAAAACAGGAATGCAATGAGCATTCTTGTCCAAAAGCTTTCTGGTTCGAAAAGTTTGCACATTTTACCTTTTGTTAGAAACTGAACAGGGCCAGATCATTCAGGGCCCAAGTCTGGCAGGACAAAGGCAGCAATGTGCATCAGGGAAATTCTAGCTCCATCATATCCTCCCCATGTGACACAAGAACCTTTTTATTTGATATAAAACAGGATTGATGCTGAATTTGTAAGAGCTGTGAGGAAGGGCAAGATAACATATAGATTACTCACCACTCACCTAGTGCTGATAATGAACAGTCATTATTACTATTACTATTATTGTTACAATTCCTGTTGCTGCTAACAATTCTACTCCCCTCTTTCAAAGCCCAGTTTAAACTCTAACTCCTTTAAAAAGCCTTTCACATGATTTTGGGCTACTGGGCCCTCTTCTTCCAAGCTGTTACAGACGTGATAGTCTCTGTACTCATTTGGCGCTTGGCATGTTCTGCCCCATGTTTTTTTTCTCTCCATGAATGTCCTGTCGACCCAGCTAGATTAAGTTTCAGAAGGTCAAGGGCCATTGCTTATGCTACCTTCATCCCCATTACCTACCACACTGCCTTGCTCAGTCAATAAAAATCAACAAAAATCGCTGTCCCCAAGCCCTTTGTCAGAACTGCCTGAATGTGTGGTTTCTGCCTCCCCTCAGATGTCCTGCGGTTTGACAACACCTACAGCTTCATTCATGCCAAGAAGGTCAGTTTCACTGTGGAGGTCCTGCTTCCAGACAAAGCCTCAGAAGAGAAGATGCAACAGCTGGGGGCAGGCACCCCAAAATAATGCCTTCTCCTGCAGCAGGCCTGGCCTCCTCAGTGTCTCCCTGTCAATTTCTACCCCTTGTAGCAGTCCTTTTCCCACAACCCTGCAGCCCAAAGACATTGGGCTGGAGGAAAGACCTCAGGCTGGATCTGGGGAGCTTTCATTTCAGAATCAGGAAGAAGAGGAGTGGCTGGAGTGGGTCTCCTTGCCTCTCAAATTACTAAGGAGTCCCCAGGGGCTGGCCACTGTGATAGGATCTACCTGTCCTGTAAAGTGTGCCAACTTCACCTGTCCAGTGACAGCTAAGATAAGAAGGTGGGTACCACAGGCTGGCAGCAGGGAAGAAATTAGAAAAAGGGTGAAAGATTAAGTTAAGATTCTAACACTTCAGGGAAGCCAGCTGCAGGGGAGGAACTTGCTCCCAAATGAACAGATTAGTTCATAATGAGGAGTAGCAAGGTAGCTGGTTGCTAGAGTTACGGTGGGGGTCAGAGGCTCTTCCCAACTTTTTATTACTGAGGCTGGGGTATCTTCTGGCTTTTCCCAGGTCTCAGGAGGTGGCCTTGAGTCAGCAAAGATCTTCCCACTCAAGGGTAGACAGGCAGGCCTCTCCCTTACCTTGAGAACTACAGCAATTCCTGGGCTCCACTGCCAGCCTCTTTAATTACTAACGATTTTCAGTGACTCAGACCTTCCTGGGACTTTTGGTATCCACCCACTCTTCACCAATGCAAACAAAGCACGAGGGAAATTACCTCCAGGGCTCAAAGCTCTGGGAATGGCCAGAGGTTGGGGGTGGGAGTGAGCCCTAAAAGGGGGGGAGGTCTTCCAGTCCCCTTTTCAGTGCTACCTGCCTCTCATCAAGTAATCCTACATTTGAGCACCCCAGACAAAAATAGTAAGTGGGATCAGGACAGTACTACTCAGAGAGGGCATTTCCCAGTCTGAGTCTCCCACTGTGCCGCCAACCCCGCTTCCTGACCGACCTGAACAAGGCTCTGACACTCCCATCTCCGTGGGAGGCAGAGAATCGGTGCAGTGGGTCCTCGTGCCTGTCGGCGTAGCTAGGTCGGGAGGCTGCCTAGGCAGGAGGACAGAGGCAGGGCCAGCATCTCGCAGAACTAGGGACTGGGGGCGGCCACAGACAGCCCCGGAGAAACCACAAGACTTAATGCGACCCCACGCGCCCTGCCTACGAACCCCAGGTCCCGGACTGCACAGAACACCGGAAGGCAGCCCCAGACCACGCGAGAACTCGTTTCCCTCAGAACCCAGGCCCGGGCCCAGCCTGGGACGCTCGTCTGGCGAAGCTGGGGGAGCTCGGGGCAGGGGCAGGGCCAGCGCGGACCGGAAGGGGCCGGGGCCGGTGCCCAAGAGGACATCCCGGCCTTGGTTTACAACGCTGTTAGGAAAATTAACCAACGAATAAAGCCACGTTCAGTTCGCAGGGAGTGGAATTCAATGCCCACTGCTCGATTCCCCGCTGCCCCTCACACAGGTGCCCAAGCCCCTACAGCCTCAGGAGCCCCGTAGCGGCTTCACGTCAAGAGACCAAATTCATGCGCAGAAACCCTCCGCCGCTCTCCTCTCGCCTGAGCTTCCCCGTGGGGCCAACGGCCAGCTGCTGATTGGCCCAGCCAGTGGGTGGTCTTCCGCCATCTTTGCTTAGGGCACTAAGGGTGCACCTGACCGCCTTCACAGTCAGGGCAGAAGCCCCGCCCTCTCCGGATGCTTAGTACGAGCTCAGCGGTTCGTGAGGGCCCGAGGGCGCCGGCTGAGCCCGCGGAGAGCCCAGAGTGGGAGGAGTGAAGCGACGGAGCTGGGTTGACGAGGTTTCAGGGACGGTCTCCTAATTCCGCGCCTGCACTGCCGGTGTCTCTGGAGCTGGCGACCGCTCCTCCCTCCCACCCGGCCAACGAGCCCGGCTCCCCGTGAGACAACCGCTGGCTGGACACGACCCTACAGTGATAGGGGCCCTAGGGCTGAAAACGGGGACCTCAACAGGGAGTCAATGGTATTCACGTTCCCCGTCTTTACTGGATGATAATAAGAGCTAATTCTTAACGAGGCCTCCTGGGTACAGGCCAGGTACAAGCAAGCGCTCGGGAAATACTGGCTACTCTCATTTTTGCAGACGTGGAAACTAGGGCTCAGGGAGGCTAACAGCTAAACAGGCGGCACGACTGGGATTTGAACCCAGGGCTCCAAGGGCCGCGCCTTTGCCTTGCAGATACCCGCAAAGGATTCCCAGAGTTTTAGTGAAGTGCACTCATTACTCACATGGGTAAACTGAGGTCCAGCTGGGGAAGGGCTTCCTTCTGTTGTAATCACTAACCCTCAAGACCCTGCATTCTGTTCTCACTTCTCTGGAGTTTTGTACCCCGACCCCATCTCCCTTGCCCAGTTAATTCATTGATTCAGTGACCATCCTGCCCCTGGGGGCATACTCATCCCGTTAGATCCCAGTGGCACCTGCTGAGAGGGGACACCAGAGTCCCGGCACCACTCACTCCCCCAGTTTCATTTACTGAGCTTTCCTAAAAGGCACGGGATTTGGAAACACACTGTCTGGATTCAAATCCTGGCTTCACCACTTAGCAGCTGTGTGTCCTGGGAAAGTGACCCACCTTCTCTGTGCCTCTATGTCCTCACCTGTAAACCAGGATCCCAGGCTGGTGGGAGGGTTTAAGCTTTAAGCCATCGAGGGTCCTTAGCCAACGTCCGGGCCGGTAGTAAACTCGATAAATGATGATTATAACTAATCCTCGCTACCATCCCAGGGAGTGAACATTATCGTGTCCCTCATTTTACAAACGAACCAGGTGAGGCTCAGAGAAGTAGACTCTTGCCCGAGGTCACACAGCTATGAAGTGCAGCATCCCTCGATTTGAACCCGGCTTTTTTGGCTCCAAAAACTGCAGTCAGTCCTGGGAGAGGTTCGCTCTAAGCGCTCAGAGATAACGTGAAGAAAACCGATCTGTAAAACGCCAGCCTGGGAAAGGGGCTTCGGTGCGCGGGGTAATTTGCAGACGCTCCCTGCTGGCGGAGAGTGCCTGACCTGTCCTTCAGTCCCGGACTTTCAGCGGGTCCCGGCCCATGGACCCAGGTGCTCCTGGTGGTGAAGGCGGTAGCGGACGAAGTAACGGCTGCAGGGGCCGGAGCCACGCCGGGAGAGCCATGTCGCAGGCGCAGCTGGCGGGCGCCGAGCGCGACCTCTACCGGGACACGTGGGTGCGGTACCTGGGTGAGCGCGGGGGGACCAGCGCGGCGACCCCACCCCCGCAAGGATAGGGAAGTAGGGGTCGCCGGACGCCGGCCCAGGGCGTGGAGGAGGCGGGAGGATCTTAGTTCTCATGTTGCTTGGGCCGGAGACTGGGCTCAAAGAGGGCTAGGTGCTTGCCCAAGGTCACACTACACTGGTGGGACAAGGAAGTCCCCACGGAGTAAGCGGGCCGCCCTCTCTGGCGTGCTCTGCGGCCGGCTGTGGAGTCGAGGGATCCGGACTCGCGTTTCGGCCCTGCCACTCATTGGCTCCCTCTGAGCCTCAGTTTCCTCCTTGGCAAAAGGGATGAACTCGAGGGCGTCTCTCACTGGGTGGTGGCTGTACTGGTGGAATGAGATAAGAGAGAAAGTCCGGGCACGCGATGAGTGTCCGGTTAGTGAGGCTGTCCTTGATCAGGAAGTCTCTCTGTCACCTCATTAGTGCACATACTCCTAGGACAAAGGCTTGGAAATCTAGCCAATGAGCAATGATTGATGACTCTGTGTCCAGGTCTCCCACAGTGGCCCTAGAGTCAAGATGGGCATCCTTGGCACCAGTTTACAGCTCAGAAAGAGAGGCTCAGAGAGGTAAAGTCAGTTGGCTGAGGTCACCCAGCTTCTGCTTAGCAGGCTAGGATTAGAACCAGCTTACTTTAGCGCCCCCTTGTGGAACACGAGCCTGGGAATTAAGTGTCCCCTCCCACTAGGCTACGCCAATGAGGTTGGGGAGGCTTTCCGCTCCCTGGTGCCGGCGGCTGTGGTGTGGCTGAGCTATGGTGTGGCCAGCTCCTACGTGCTGGCAGATGCCATTGACAAAGGCAAGAAGGCGGGAGAGGTGAGTGTCCCTCCGTCCCCTCCCCCCCCCACCCGCCGACTCCTCATGTGGTTCAGTCCTCAGCCTGGCATGTGGTAAAGTCCCCTTGGGAGAGTGCTGTCCTCACAGCCTCGCCTGGTGCAGTCCATACTCCAGTCCTATTTGTAGGAGAGTGCACCCTCACCCCCATGTCCCCAACCCGGACCTGGATGTCGCAGTCTATACCCCAGTCCTGGGCATGGACAAGTCCACCCCCAGCCTTGAATGTGGTACAGTCCAGAGCCCTCTCTGCCCCAGGGCTCCCCTGCTGGTCACTTGCCTCTGTCTGGTCCATCCCCACACCCCTTGTCACAGGATTTCCTGCCTCTGCCCCAGCCGGATTAAGTGTCTGTGTGCCCACCAGGTGCCAAGCCCTGAAGCAGGCCGCAGCACCAGGGTGACCGTGGCTGTGGTGGACACCTTTGTATGGCAGGCTCTGGCCTCTGTGGCCATCCCAGGCTTCACTATCAACCGTGTGTGTGCCGCCTCTCTCTATGTCCTGGGCACGGCCACTCGCTGGCCTCTGGCTGTCCGTAAGTGGACCACCACTGCCATTGGGCTGTTGACCATCCCCATCATTATCCACCCCATTGACAGGTAAGTGCCCTCCTAGCCTCAGGGGTCATCCACACTGCAGGTGGGGTTGGGCTCTGAGAGGTGTGTGGCATGCCCACTTTGCACAGGACAATGGCAGGCTGGCACCCAGGGCTCTTGACATAGAAAAGACAGTCTGTGCCCTTGTCATGTGACCTGGCAGGTACTTTGACAGTAAAGGAAAAGAGGTGCCCTGAGGGTATGGGACACAGGACAAGGAAATTCCAAGATAGAAAGCCTAGTGTTACTAAACAACCAGAGGCAGGAAGAAGCAGGTACACCCTGGAGGGGATGGGTTTGGGGAGGTGTTGATGACAGAAGCCTAACTCAGACTGAATGGTTAAATAAAATAGGAATAAAATTCCACAGTTGTATTGCTTTGAGGCATGGCTGGATCTAGGTGGCTGATGATGTCATTAGGGTTCTTGGTCACCCATCCTGCTTCCCTTCTTCCACACTACTCCTTGTTGGCTTTACCCACTTTTCCCTGTGGGAACAGATTGCCCCCAGCTTCCATCCCACTAGCTTAACAAGTCCTATCAGAAGCTTTTTAATAGTGACAACAAAAATCCCAAGGAAGGTTGTCATTGGTCCATCCCAGACTGGGTGCTCACCCCTGAGCCAATTTCTCATTTCCGATTGGCCAGGCTTGGGTCATGTGCCTGCTCTTAGACCTAGAGGTGGGGTCAACCCAAGCAGACCAACATGGAGTGCAAGGAGTGTTTCTACAGGGGAACATAACTGATCCTGAGGCCCCAGGTCCTTATTCTCTTTGTGCCTCGGTTTCCCAAATTGAATAAAGAAGAGGAAGATGTCTGCCATTCTGGGGGTTTGATTCTGGCTTTTCTAGGTAGCCCAAGGTGGGAGGAGTGGGTTAAGGATGAGTGTCCACCTGAGTGGCATGTGTATCCTGCATCTAGGGGTTCTTTTCCCTAGTCCTGGCCTCATGCCTCCTATTCCCTCATTGCCACCCCTTGGCCACCTGCTTACCACCCTCACCCTCCGTGCAGGTCCGTGGACTTCCTCCTGGACTCCAGCCTGCGCAAGCTCTACCCGTCGGTGGGGAAGCCCAGCTCCTCCTGATCGTGCATTGACCTCCTGCTAGTGCCAACTGCCTGTTCCTGCCAGGAGAGGTGGAGGCCTGGCTCCCCGACTCCAAGACCCTGGCACCTGAGTTTGAGCCAGATGGACGCTTAGAAACAAATATCTCAAAGAGCAGTGGCTGCAGCGAGTCCCAGGCAGAGGCAGAACCCGAACCCCGACGGCTTCCCCGGAATCCATGATACTGAACGGGAGTGGCCTCTGGGTGGGCCTGGCCCTGTCTTTCGACAGGAAAGTCACATCCTCCCATGGAGGGTGAGGAGACTGAGGCCCAGAGAGGGCAAGCAGCACGCCCAGGGTCGCTTGGCAGGCTGGGCACCCAGAGTCACCCCAGCAGCTGGACGAGGAGCAGACACTCAGGGAGAAACACAGGAGTGCAGTCACCGGGACACCTCAGGGCACATTCTCTGGCCAGCCCATCCCTGGTGCCCTGGCCAGAGGTCCCTCCCTTGTACCGAATAAATCTTCAAGAAGTTGAGTTTCGTCTCCTTTTCTGTTGGGGATAAGCAGGGATGGGGTGGTGTGGAGCAGGGCAGGGCTGACTTCTGCCGTATGTCATTCAGACTGGCCTCCCTGCCCACCTGTGCTCACCTGCAGGTGCCTGGGGTTCCACCATTGGTGCCACCTAGCCCCCTTTGGGGTAGGCATTGCCCTCCTTCTGCAAGCCCCCTAAAGCTGCCACCCGTGTGGGAGGGGAGCCTATTGGCAGATGCCACCTGAGCCTGAAGATGCCCGAGATGGTGATGACAGCTCCCATATAAGTATCACATGAGACCCTCCCAGGAAGGGACTCAGGAGTCTGGAGAGAAGAAAGTGACTAGGGGGCTGCCCCCCACCCCACCCCAGAAGGAGAGAATGACTCCCCTGAGCTGCTGGGCTGGAGTGCTAAAGGGGCCATTCCCCCCAGGTCCTGGGCCAGCTCCCTTTTTGGCAGTAACAGTTCAAAGGGGTAGAGAGGTGGGGCACAGGGCTGAAGCAGACCTGGGTCCTCCCCTCGGCCTTGTCCCAAGCCACAAGTCAGGTCCTGCCCAGACCCAGGCCCCGCCTCTCATAGCCCAGGTGCAGCCAGGTGGGCCAACCTTGTCCTAGAGGGACTGCCTGCCCCTGGGCCGAGACTTAAAGGGGTGACAGGGCCAGGTGGGGGTGATGCTGGCAGGGCAGTATGGGGGCTCTGGGTGGCAGCTATAACTGCAGGGTGGGTCTGAATGGCCTCCCCTGGAGCTAGGAGTCCCTGAGGTGGGCTTTTCTCTGCCACCTTCTTTTTTTTTTTTTTTTTTTTTGAGACAGAGTCTCACTCTGCTGCCCCGGCTAGAGTGAGTGCCGTGGTGTCAGCCTAGCTCACAGCAACCTCAAACTCCTGAGCTCAAGCAATCCTACTGCCTCAGCCTCCCAAGTAGCTGGGACTACAGGCATGTGCCACCATGCCCGGCTAATTTTTTCTATATATTTTTAGTTGGCCAATTAATTTCTTTCTATTTGTAGTAGAGGTGGGGTCTCGCTCTTGCTCAGGCTGGTTTCAAACTCCTGACCTTGAGCAATCGGCCCGCCTCGGCCTCCCAGAGTGCTAGGATTACAGGCGTGAGCCACCGCGCCCGGCCCCTCTGCCACCCTTCTTGCCCCACATTGTCAATGTCCCTTTCCCAGGCTCCCCATGGCCTCTGCCCAGGCTCCTGCCACTCCCTCCCAGCTCCAAGTACTCCTCCTCTAGCCCACCTTGTGCCTGGGCTGGCACCCCCTCATCCTTCAGCCCTGGGTTCTCCCAGCCCACCCCCTCCGCCTTACCCCACGGTCACAGCCCGAGGCCGGCCACATCCACCCTTGTGTGGCTGTGACTTCTGCTTTATTCACTCTGCATCTTCCACACCACATGCTCTCCCTAAAGCCAAGAGCTGCCCAGGCCAGGTTCCCACTTTGTGCTCATGGGCACAGCCTAAGCTTTCAGCCGTGCCCCTGCCGGTCTCCCCATCACCCCATCCTGTGCCTCTGCTCTTCCCCCACCCCCAGTGCACCGCTGCTTCCCAGCTGCAAGTCCTCGTCCTCTTGGCCAGCTCTGAGCATCTTTTAGAACCAGTGCCAACGCCCCTTCTGTTGTTGGCCCCTCGCTGTGCCCTACTGTGGGCCCCTTCTGCCCTTGGTGGCCCTGTCTTGTAAGGAACTACTGGGGTGCAAGTTTTAGATGCCTGGCACATAGTAGGTGTGCACCCGAGGGGCTTTCAGGCATTCTGAGGCCAGGCTGGTGGGGATGAAGCCTGGGGACATCCTGTCTGTAGCAGGTGAGACCCGCTCTTGCTCCGTTCTGCAGATGCTGGCGATTGAAGGTGGGGCCACGTCGGGGAAGCTTTTGGGCAGGGTCTGTGGACCACGTTCTCACTGAGGCTGCTGTCTGTCCACACCAGCCTGGGCCGGACTGCCAGGGGACAGCCTCCTGCAGGAATGCCATCAGACAGATGTCCTCCTGGCACTGAGGAAGGAGCCCCAGGTGGCAACCCGCCACCTGCGCCTTGGCACCTGCCTGCCCTCCCTGGTCCCTGTCATGCCCGGCTACGTGGTCTTTGCTGCACTATTCAAGGCTTGTGGCTTTGCCCAGCTGGGGAGGAGGCAGCTGAGGCTCAGGAGAACAAGGCTGCCAAGAGCCTGAGGATAGCTGGCAGGCACAGTTGGGGAGCCTGGTCTGGAGAGGGCTAGAATCAGATCATAACGCCTTGCTTTGTGGCCTTGGGCAAGTCACCTCTCTGGGCCTCAGTGTCTTTCTCTAAAAGCCGCTGAGGCCTGGATTGCCACAGAATTTGGTAGCCAAGGGCGTGATGCAGACTTTCGTTTATCATCTGTGTATTTTACGTTATGTGCCTTTTACCTATGTTTATTTCTTGCCCCCTCATGGGGAGGGGAAACTATCATTCCCATTTTCCAGATGAAGAAACTGAGTCTGCCACCAGGTGCAACTTAGTACAACATTCTTCAAAGCACAATTGGCATCTAAGCAAGGAAGGGACCTTGTGCAAGACCCAGACAGGAAACTGAGCCCCAGACAGGGCGAATGACTTCACGGCCACACGGTGAGGTAGGGGCCAAGCCAGGGAGGTACCTGTCCTGACTTCTTCCACCATTATAAGGAGCTGGTGTCCCTGCAGATCTCAGGAAAGATTTTTTGCCGACCTGGTCTCCACACCCCCATCTGGAAGATCGGAGCAGCCGCCCATTGCTGCCTTCTGCCAACGAGTCAGCCTGTGGCCAAGGGTGAGCACTGCCTAGCGCCCCTTAGCCTGTCTGGGGCCCTGAGACCTGCAGGTCCACGGGAAGAGGAAGGGTAGTGAGCAGGTGCAGAGCCCACGGGCACCCCCATGGTGTGAGCCTGGGGCAGGCCTGGGCATTCTCACCTGGGAATCTGAATTTGCAATTCCTGGATTCTCCTGGCACTTTCTCTCCTGTTCTTTCCTCTGCAGGGGCTGCCCTGGGGGACTTGTCCTGGGCCTTCAGTGTTTGTTTTCCGGGCCACCGCACACACCAGACTTGGGTGTCTCCCTCTCACTTCCCGGCCAGGCTGGAAGTCCCCACCTCACCTCCCGTCTGCTCGGTTACTGGCTCTCTGGCTGGGGTTGGACGTCTGGACTTCAGTGTGAGACTTTGGCCTGGTTCTTCCCTTCCTACAGGTGGGGGACATTGGCTGGGCTGAGGCAGTGTCCCAAGGGGAAGGACCCCTGGCTCAGGGGCTCCTATGCCTCCAATTCTGGGCAAGGCTACCCCTGCAGAGGGCAGGGAGGGCCAGGTGGCAGGGTGTGAAGGGCACTGGGCTTTGGGCCACCTCGCCCAGCTTTGTCCCTTCCCCTCCTGCTGTGTGGCCTTGGGCAAGGCCTTTGGTGTCTCTGGGCCTTGTATCTTCCCCATCTGGTTTTCATTCCAGCCCAACATGAGGCCACCATGCTGGAGGGGACAGGCCCCACCAACACCAGCTCCATTCTCCTGGGCTCTGAGCTCCACATGGAATTTGCCATGGCTGGCAGCTCTCATAGACCCCTACAGCTGTATCTGGACGAGTGTGTGACCAGCCCCAGCCAGGCTCCGTAAGGGGCCCCCGTGCACTACAGCCTTGTCAGGAATCATAGATACCAGACCTGGTGCGGGGGGGCGGGGACAGTGTGGGATGGGTGCTATCGCTGGGTTGTGTCACTGGAGAGGCTGGGACAAGGGCTGAGAGCCTTTCCAGTCTAGAAGGGACAGATGCCCAGATGGTGCCCTCTGGGAGTTCTTGAGAGTCCTCTCTAGGCCAGGGGAGCAAAAACCCTTTACTTGCTGTTTGGCCTCTGTTTGCCCCTCTGGGAAATGGGGATAGTGCCACAATCTTCATGGCACTTAGCTCAGTGGCTGGCATGCAGAATTCATGACAAATGATCACGTGTGGCGGTACTGAGGCTAGGACTAGACCACAGTTCAGGTTTTCCTCTGGGCCCTGCTGACCTCCTGGCCTGGGCTTTCCAGGTGCCTGGTGGGTGGTAAGGACGCCCGTTCCCACTTCTTGCCCGGAGAGGTCCCCCAGAGGCTGGAGCTGTCCTTCCAGGCCTTCAGCTTTGCAGATACTTCTGGCGATGTGAGTGGAAGTGGGTGCCCTCGGGGACTGAGGCCCCCCACCCCCAAATTCCAAAGATTCATCAGCTTGGGTCTCGGTCCCTGCAAGCTGCTAGTCTAGGACCCAAAGGTCCCATCTGGTGCTACCCAGAAGACCTGTTCCTTCCACAAGGACACAAACAGGTGAGTCACATTCATGGAAGGTGCGCTGCATGCCCTGCCCTGTAACTGGCGTTTGATGTACACGACCTCACTTAATGGCACGGGAGGTGAGGACACTGAGGCTCAAAGTGGCCCAGATTAACTCTCTGCGATAGCTCCCTGTGGCAAGATGGGCCTTAGCCTAGAGTGGCAGCGTGAGGTATATTGGGACCTAGCCCCAGGTTCAAATCCCAGCTCCATGTCTTGTTGGCTGTGACCTCATGGACATTTTATTAGCCTCTGTTTGTTAAATGCTTGTTAAATGCGAGCCTGGTCCATGCCACCCCCACCCCCATCTCTGGAGCACTAACTACCCCATCTCGACCCCCCTCTAAGTGGGAATTTCTAGATGATGCCTCTCTGAGCAGTACTTGTGACTATTATGAGGTTACCTGCCTGGCTCCCTGGTCACCACATCAAAGGGCCTTGGCAGGTAGGAAGCCCCAGATTTGGGGGTGGGGGTGGGGATGGGGTGGGCTCTGAGGCAAGCGAGGCAGCTGGCCTAGGGGGCCTTTCCAGGTACCCACTGACCAGAACCAAGGAAGGGTATGGCCTCTGGACCCTGTCTGGAGAGCCTCCCACTGTATGTGAATTTGGGCAAATCTTTTCCCTCTCTGGGCCTCAGTTTCCCCAAGTGTAAAACGAGGGCATTGAATTGATCTGCCACTTTTGAGCCTGTAGTCTAATCTTTATTAAACAGCTGCCTGGAGCCACTTTCATCTCCACCCATACAATCCTTGCTAGGTGCCCTTCTGAGAGTTTTATAGAGGAGGGAGGAGGCTCTTAGTCCCTCACACCATGGTGTAAATAACGTGTAACCTTTTCTCTCCTTGTAAATTGCAAGAGAGGAAGCTCTTAGTCACTCACACCATAGTATAAACAATGTGTTATCTTTTCTCTCCTTGTAACTTGCTTCATTTTGTCTCAACTTTCAGCATTAGCTAGAAGGCAAATACTAGAAGGTCAGAAGGTTAGAGGTGTGTATGAGGGGTGCAGGGGGTAGGGTGGCTTAAAACCCTCTGGTGGGGTGTCTTTGTCTTCCAGATTCTGGGCAAGCCCCCAAGGAGGCTTCTGACCGGGGACAGTAGAGGCTGCCTTGTTCTCTGAGTTAAATCCGGCTTCTGATCCGAGGGAGCTCAGAAGTGAGTGAAAGAGGTCTCTCCTGGGATCTGGGCTCTTCTCAGGGTCCCCTTCAGAGTGAGACACTGGGGCCCCAAGTCCCGTGGCCCTTGGGCCCTTCCTGCACAACCTGGCTCTGGCTTTTTCCTTCTCCCCTCCCCCTCCTCTCTTGGCCCCCACGTGTGGCCTGCCTGGGCACAGCCTGAAACCTCAGGCAGGCTGGCTATCAGCCTGCCTGTCCTATGACCTTGGAAACCGCAACTATCTTAACAAATGCTGTCCTTTGTTTCCAAGGGATGGGCCAGGGCTTCCATTTTTCTGTTTAATCCTCCCAACAATCTTATGCAGTAGACACAATCAGTCCCATTTTATAGATGAGGAAACTGAGGATTGAGGGCACATAGGTACCAGTTGAACCCAGTACCCCTCCACTCTCTCCCATATGAACAGCAAGGCTGTGGGTGAACAGAGGCTGTCACCCAGATCACCCCGTGTCCCTCCTGGTGCACGTCCTGCCTCTCCAGGCCCTAACCTGCTTCTGCCTCTTATACCAAGAGGTTTCCCCAGCTCCCTGACACCAATGACAGGGACCGTGCTCCTGGTGGCGTTGCTGTCTGTCCTGGGCATGGACATCTTCATTGTCACTCGCTGCTGCTGTCCCAGGGCCCAGAGCCTTGCAGCACGTCCAGCTGTAGCCCCAGGCAGCGGGATCTAGCAGCCCAGTGCGCCTACCAGGGTTTCCAATAAAGAGATGTTCACCAATGACCTTAACTCTCATGGTGTTCCTGAGGCTGGGCTGGGGAAATAAAGTACCCCCTGCAGGGGCCACTGTTGGGCCTCCCAGGAGGGGATGCCACTGGGTGTGGCAGGACTCAGGCAGGGGCAGTGGGGCTGGTAGGGAGGGCATTTTCCTTCAAACCCACGGCTGCCTAGGGCAGACTGGGCTCATGTTACTCCTCTCTCTGCCCCTTAATGTTTGATAAACCCAGCTGCCCCCTAGGGTTGAGGTTGAGCCTCTCCAGGGTGACAAAGACAAGAGCCCATTTGATGCCTACTTTGCACATCCTTTTGCCTGTGGGCCAGCAAGTGGCCTGTTGGAGCCAGCTGGTAGGGGCCACCCCCAGTTGTTAACGTTTCAGGGATTTTACTAGCTGGTTGTTAAATACAGCCATTATGAAAAATCAAACAACATCAAAAGATCAAATGATATAAACTTAGATTTAAATACATTATGTTAAAAACAAAGCTGGGCTGGGCGCGGTGGCTCACGCCTGTAATCCTAGCACTCTGGGAGGCCGAGGCGGGCGGATTGCTCAAGGTCAGGAGTTTGAAACCAGCCTGAGCAAGAGCAAAACCCCGTCTCTACTAATAATAGAAAGAAATTAATTGGCCAACTAAATACATATAGAAAAAATTAGCCGGGCATGGTGGTGCATGCCTGTAGTCCCAGCTACTCGGGAGGCTGAGGCAGAAGGATCGCTTGAGCCCAGGAGTTTGAGGTCACTGTAAGCTAGGCTGACGCCACGGCACTCTAGCCAGGGCAACAGAGTGAGACTGTCTCAAAAAAAAAAAAACAAGGCTGGACGTGGTGGTTCACACCTATAATCCCAGCACTTTGGGAGGCTCAAGTGGGAGGATCTCTTGAGGCCGGGAGTTTGAGAACAGCCCGGGCAACACAGTGAGACCTCATCTCTACCAAAAAAAAAAAAGAAACATACTCAAAATGTATTGCTTCCTAATTATTTTACTACACTTTGCTCTCATCAATGCTCTTGAGGTTATTCAAATCTTTCTGTTTGGTGGGAAAACCATATTTTCCCTTCCCAACTCTGTGGACTTCACCTGGGAGCTTGAAACAGGCCACGATGGCAGCATTTATCCGGTGCTATCCGGTGATTGTCTGTTCTGTGCTGACTCATATCTGACAGGTGGGGAAACAGGTGCAGAGAGGTCAACAAAACAGGAGGTGGCGCATGCTGGGTGTGATGGGAAATCGCTGTGTCCTGGCATGAGAGGACATGCTGGGATTGGGGGACAGGGAGAGGAGATGTCTTTTCCCACTCCTAGGCTTGGCGGCCCTAGTCCTGGAGCAAGCTGGGAGTTGGGTACCCTAACGACCATCTTCACGCAATGCTCAGCTCCACGACAAGGGGGCAGCACCTCCCCAACATGCACATGTTGACCGGTTCAAATTGGTTATTGATACTACCTGCTGGTGACTAACTACTCATAGTGTCCGCCTGACTCTGTCTTAAAAGCACTTCATGTGATGTGGCTCATTTAATCTTTACGGCCTCGTTATGAGATGGATTTAGTTAGGTCCCTGTTGGAGTCCCTGGCCCAAACTCACGCCACCTCTCTACCCCCCGCCACCTCCCCCAGCCCGGGACTGCTTCCATGCCTCCCGTCTTCCAGCCTGTGACCCTCTACACAGTTTGAGGCAGAGCTGATGCACAGGCTGTGTGACCTTGGGCAAGTTTCCTAGCCTATCTGAGCCTTGGTTTCCTCGCTGTACAGTTCTCTTTAATGACTTGAAACTGGTGCAAGGATTACAGGAGAAATGACTCACAACGCATGCAGGTGGGGCGGCGCTTGCAGTGCCCACTCCGCAAGTACTGGCCATTATTATTGGGGCAAAGACATCCACTGCAAGGGCACATGATTGAATTGTTCCATCTGAGGGCTAACCCAGACAGAAAGCATGCCAATGACATGGCTCAGGGATTCCATTTACAAGAATTTATTCAAGGAAATAATTGGATGATTGTCCAGAAATGTGCATCGGAGGGTGACAGTTGTGGTCTAACTTGTATGAACTAAAAGCTTGGGGACTCCTTAAATGCCTGTTGCATAAAGGAACATTCTTCTGCTATGATCATACTGGTGGCTGAATCTCTCCAGGTCTGTGCTCTGTCCTGATATCTTCTGAATGCCCCAGCCTGGCATTCAGAGCCCCCAGCCCTTGGCAGTCTCACCTGTACCAGTGTCCTCACCTCCCCCGACTCCTTCCACTCCCTGGATGTGCCCTGCACGTCCTGCCTCCACGCCTTTGCTCAGGCCATGCCATCTGCCAGGAATGTCCCCCACCCCTCTTCTCCCAGCCTTCAAGGTCCGGCTCTAATTGCACCTGCTTGTGAACCCTTCTCTGCTCCTTCCCCAAGACAGAATTACCTTGCCCTGCAGTACCTCCCTCATGCGCTCATCCCTGCCTTGGACAGGCATTGTTAAGTGACACCCACAGAGAACAGGGGTGGGGCCCGGCATGCTAAGCATTGCATCCTGTGACCTCCATAACAACCCTGTGCATAGCTGCCACCGTATCACCTGCCTACAGATGAGAAAATTCAGTCCACCGGGCAGTCAACCATCATCAGCATTAACTCTCTTCACCTGAGGAAACCTGATGTGAGTGAAGAGGACTTTGAAGCCTTTTCTAAAATCAGGAGGTGCCACAGACAGGTGGTGGTGGGAGAGGTGTCACAGGTAGGGGAAGGTGGAAGTATTTGCCCTGGGCCCAGCTCAGCTGTGCCCTAAGCTCACCTGTGGGCTCCAGGTGAGGCTTGTCCCTTCCTGAGTCTCCTTTGGGCCAATTTAAGGAGGATTGTGGGTGGCGGGCAATGTTTCTTTTCGCTGTGGCCACCCTAGGGGGCTTCTGCTAGTTGCTGTAGTCTTGCTGCTTGCTAAGGTCTGGGAAATGGGGCTTTCTTGGGAAGTGGAGTGGGGGCTTTCCTCCTGTTGGAGTGGGGGCTTTCCTCCTGTTCTCTCTGCCCCTGACTCAGCGTCCTCCTGCCAGCTGTGCACTTGGTGAGTCCTTTGAGGCTAGCCACCATCCTGTGCCTGGGTGCGAGGAGCTGGTCTTGGCAGCCTAGGGATGTGAGCAGGAGGAGACATCTTTCCTCGTGGCCTGAGTCACCTGCGGGGTGCCCTCTGACACACAGTCCCACCTCCCAATACTCCCCGCCCTGGGGTCCCTTGCTTCTTCCTCCACTCCAGCTGAGGCCACCAGGACCCTGGGTCACCCATTTCTCATCCCCAACCCACACACTGCATCTGGGGAGCCTTTGGGCACGTCTTTCTGCTTGGACTGCTGCAGCTGACAGCCTGCAGGTGACAAGTAAGGAAGCTCGGTCTGTGGCTGCTGCGACCTTGGCTGTTCCCTCCCAGAGAAAGGGCGGCGCCACAGTATGGCAGGGGCGGGACAAGGTCAGGGAGGCTGCTGGGGGTGGCCCTGCTCCAGGGACCTTTGGCTTGTGTGGGCAGATGGATGTCACTGCACCCACCATGGGAGCAGGCTCTGGGCTGGGAGGACAGGGACAAGATGAGTCAGGGGCAGGGGACCATGAGGAGATCGTGGCTTGGGCGGGGTTAGCTGTGGGCTGGCTGGTGACCTTGAGCCTCTCTGTCCTGAGGGTGCTGTGAGAAGGAAGCTTGGTGGCAGGTCCCATGACAGGTGCTCTGATACCTCGTTTCCTGCCCCTCTTACCAAAAAAATATAGTGAAACCATATATATCCATCCTAGAAAACTCAGCTACTTCCACAAGATATAATCCTACCACCCAGATAATTGCTAACTGACATCTTAGCGTAGCCATATCCATGTGGCTTCTGCTATATGTACACGTTAACATAACGGTATGGTGTTGGTAATATTCCATAATGTGCTTCTGTGGTACTGCATAGACAGCTCTGTAGGTGAGATACTTCCTTTATTAATACATTTATAGGTGTTAATATTCCATGGAATGGAGGTAGGAGAATTTAGCCAGTCCTGTGCTGATGGATATCTGCGTTCTTCAGTCTTCTTTTAAGCCCTGCTAGGTGATACCTTGCTGCCTTGGCCCTCTCTTAGCAGATGAACCCAGGCCTGGGCTCCGGGTCTTTGCCAGGGGCTGGGAGGGATATTGTCCTCCTTCCAAGCCGAGAAGAGGGGAGACCCTGGAGCTAACAGCTCCCCCTACCCTGGGGAGGGGGACACTTGTACGGTGGCCATGGTGCTGCTGAAAGTGAAGAAGCTGCCACTGTCATGGTTTAAACATGAGTGCAGGGACTGGGTCCAGGGGGAGGGCAGCCTGGGCCCTGAGAGGACTGGCTCCTCCTCTGTCTACGGCTGTCCAGGTTCATGATGGCCATTCTTGGTCCTGTCCCTCTGCCCTTTGTTGTCTCAGCCACACCCTTGCTTCCTTGGGCACTCCTGGCTTTTCTTTCCCTGCCTCGGTGAACAGCCCTAGCTATCTTGCACCTCCTGCCCCACACCTCCAGGCAGTCCTGGGGTGCTCCTGGCCCTTCCTCCCCAGCCATTTGCAAAACACCAAACGACTTGCCGGTGGCCACACTGGCCTTCCCCGGCTTCACAGTGCTGCTGCCCCTGAGGAAGGTGCTCAAGGTCTTCCAGCCATGCTGCCCTCTCTGCAGCTTGGGGAGAACCCTGGGGAGGCCCCCTGCCAGCCCAGAGGCCCAGGAGATGGGGCTGGAAGCTTGGGCTGCAGAGAGACCTTCCTCTTCTGAGGAGATCAGTGGGACGTCCCAGTCTACTTTGGAGGAAGACTTGGTGGCAGTGGCCCCTTCAGAAGATATATACTTACAGCAATTTTCTATTTTTGTAGTGGGCTTGTCTTGCCTTAACTTTCTGGGGCACTTGGGCACTTGCATGTGTTGGTACTGTGTGTTGGGAGAAAACCTGACCTCTTAACTGTGTGACATGAATGTGGACTCTCTGATGGGGCCACTGTGGCGGGGGTCCGGGTGAGGGGAGTAAGATGCAGGAACAGGGATCTAACTAGCACCAGCGTAGAGTTGCCCACAGGTCGCCCTGGCCTGAGCGCTGCATGGTAGGGGGCCCAGCTTTTCGGTTTTAGCTGCCAAATTTGACTCCTCTTATGAGAAATAGCCCATGGCTACCATCTTTGGCCCCCCAAGGGCAGTGGGGGTGAAGAGGTGGGGACAGACAGCCTTAACTCCAGTGCTATTTCTGCCACCTGTGGGCCAGAGGAACAAGGCCAGTGCCTTTGGGAGCTTAGGTTCCCCACCCACAAGGTGGAGATGAGGTCCTGTGCCCACAAGTGCATGCAGGAAAGAGCTTGCAGCTGCTGAACGCTCACTTGATTGGCCTCAGAGTCAGACCTCATGGTCCACCCATGCGTGAGCTCAGCCCTCAGCTCGTTAGTTTCCAAGGAGCCCCTCATGGCACCAGCCAAATCCTTTGCTTCCCACCCATCCCCATTTCCTGGTGTGATCTGGCACTTCCTGGCAAGAATTGTGCCAGGACCTGGGGCTCAAGTCAGTGTCTCTGTGTCCCTGAATCAGAGCAGAAAGTTGGGAAGGAAACTGTGGAGTCCTAGCCTTTCCCCAAGTTACCCAGGGTCTTGGTGGGTGGCAGGGGGCTTCACAGATGCCATGTGAACAGTGGACAGGGATGCCAGGCTTAGAAGCACAAGTCCTGCCCCAACACGCATGAGCTTCCTTGGACAAGATGCTTTAGAATGGTGGGTCTCCATGGCTCTAGCTGCCCAAGGGGCCCATCACATCCTCTACCCACAAACAGGGATCAAAGATGGTGACACCCAGGCCACTTCTACTGGAAGATCTAGAATAAACAAGTCTCACATTCTCTCTTCCTTTGTAAAAGTGGGGTCTTAGGAGGTGATATTATAGGGCAATTAAAGGCAATGCCTCTTTTTTTTGAGACAAAGTCTCATTCTGTTGCCCAGGCTAGAGTGCCGTGGCATCAGCCTAGCTCATAGCAACCTCAAACTCCTGGCCTCAAGTGATCCTTCTGCCTCAGCCTCCTAAATAACTGGGACTACAGGCATGTGCCACCATGCCCGGCTAATTTTTTTTCTATATATTTTTTTAGTTCTCCGGCTAATTTCTTTCTATTTTTAGTAGAGACGGGGTTTCGCTCTTGCTCAGGCTGGTTTCGAACTCCTGACCTTGAGCAATCCTCCCGCCTCGGCCTCCCAGAGTGCTAGGATTACAGGCGTGAGTCACCGCGCCTGGCCCCTCTTTTTTTTTTTTTTAACATCTCACCATCATTTACCTTGTGGTTTTAAGGAGCAATGTTTTTGAAGTAAACAAACAAACAAACCAAAACAAGAAAACCCCCAAACTCCTAGGTCCTGGATGTGTCACCTAAGCTATATGATGTTGGGTGAGTGGCTTCACCTCTCTCAGCCTCAGTTTCTTTATCTGTAAAGTAGCCACGGTAAGTGGCTTGGGTACTGCATGAGAATGAAATGAGCTAAGCTCATAAAGCGCTTGGCATGGTTTCTGGTACATAGAGAGCACTCACCAAATGATAGCTGTGATTTGTTTTTATTATGCCAGCAGCATCTAGAGCCAGATGTGACTTCCTCTGCTTCCAGGAAAGTTCCTTTAATTACTTAAAACATAAGCGATGAACTCCAAGGGAAGGGGGTGTGGGTGGGAGTGATAGAGGTGGCAACCTGAGCACTATGGGTCAGATAAAGCCAGGTATAGGCATCTCCTGTCAGAGACATGTGGTCTTTGTGGCCGGGACCCCCAAGAGGCAGCCAGTGTCAGAAATCCGGGGGCTGGATTGCCTGGGTCTCCGGGAGAATCCAGCCCCGCCATGCCTCTGTCCCTGTCCAAGGTGCTGAAACCCATCCCATGCTGGCTGCTGCTCCTCACGCATGCCCATGGATCACCTGCTCCCTACCTTCTGGTCCTCCAGCTCCACAAGTATACACTGAGCATCAACTATATAGGGAGTGGAAGTAAAAAGGATTTAGATATGTCTCCAACCCAAGTTGCTCACAGCTCATAGGGAAGGAATTCAAGCACATGCAAAAGCCTTAGGTTAGGTGAGGACCAAGGCTGAGGGATTCATTTCCGTATTTCTTGAGCTTCAGTGACATCCACCTCTTGTCTTTACCCTTGATTCTTTCTCTTCTGTAACTTTTCTACCCTCCAAGGCTGTGCCTTTCATGCCTTTCCTGATCTGACCATAGTGAATGAGTCTTCCCGAGGGCAGCTATTTCTATACTTGCTAACATCACAGAGACAGAAGGACTAATGATCAATATTTTTTAGTGGGGGGAGAGTAGGATACATAGAGAGAAAGCAAAGGGTCAGGGGTCTCTGAGAAGTGAGGGAACCACCTAGACAGGGGTGAGCTCTTTGTCATATTTCTGCATGCCCTCGTCCGGGAGCAGCACCTCCACTGTGAAGCTGACCTTCTTGGCGTGGACGAAGCTATAGGTGTTGTCGAAGCGCAGGACATCTGGTGGACAGATGGAAAGATGGACAATTGGGCTTGGCTTCCCACTGTCTCTGTCCCTGTCCCAGCCATGGAGGAGGACGGGCTTGTGTCCCCACTGGCTTTTTTTTGCCAAGCTGGGCCAAGTTCCCAACACACCTTTTCCCTTCCCCATGGGAACTGCCACCTGCCACCCCTGAGCAGGCCTGTAATCAGACACCAACCTCCTCCTGGCATGTGCCCAGGTCTGGCTTTGGTGGCACCAACTGGCAATGAGAACAATGGCCATCACGTCCCATTGTCCCCACACCTGGGCACTTACAGGAAGGTGGGGTGAAGGCGGATGGCTGGGGACAGGGAGGCCTCCCAGCCTCCCTGGATGATGTGGGGTTCTGGGCCAGGCCTGCTGCACAAACTTTCCCTCCTCACAACCACCCCAAGAGGCAGGGGTTGTCACCCCTAGTTCACAGGTGAGCAAACCAAGGGTCCTTCCCGGATTGGTCAGACTTTGCCTTGGGTCACACAGCTACCCGTGGTGCCACACTCAGCTTTGGGGCTCTGCACACATTGATTGGCTTCTCAGAGCCCCAGTTTCCTCATGGGGAAAACTTCACCTGCTCCATCATCCTTGCCTGTGTCCTGCGGCCCAAGTGCCCTCAACCCGTCTGGGGCCTGTGTGTCTCTTGCTCTTGGCACACAGTAGGTGCTCACAACTGTGTACTCAATGTGTGACTTGGTAAATGAATGGCCCTAATCTAGGGTGTGTGTCTCTGGGTGGGGGGTTGTCACTGTCCCCTCTGTTTCCTTCCCTAAACTGTGGGACAGGTGGCTCCAGCCTTCCAGAGCCAGGGCCTAGCCGGGGCAGACTTACAGACACCAGCTTCCGAGCAGGTGAGGCTCCCGTCCTCGGGCACCATGTGGGCGTTGCAGCGCTGGCTGGGCAGTACCTCCGTCATCTCCCCTGCCCGCTGCCGCTCCCCCATCCTGGTCTTCAGGAAAACCCCAAAGCCAATGTCCCCACCATCTGATGCAAACTGCCACCTGTGAAGGGGAGAGGGGAGGGCTGCTGCTCAGCTTGATGGCTCCCCCAGGGGTTAGGGCCCAGCCAAGGGTGGGACAAGTGGTGGCCTGTCCCTACCTGAGGACACAGCCTGGAAACAGGATCTCATATTCCACTTGGTGCGAGGACCCGCGGTTGATCTGCACCGAGTGTTCGTACTGCGTCTTCACCTGGTCCCGCACGTACATGGCCTTGGGGATCTCCCCGCCGTAGTTGATCTGCGGACATTGGATGGGGTGGGTTTGCCCTCCTCTCCTGGCCATTGTCTGTCTTTCTCCTACCTAAGACACTTTAATCGTCTCCTGAAAGTATCCTGCTCATCCTGTTCTCATCCCCACCCCACTCAAGCTGTCTTTGACCATCCAGGCTGGGCCGGGGCTTCCTCTGGAGTGTCCCCTTCCAGCACCTCCCCCAGGTCAACAGTCCCTCATTTCTTGTTCGCCTTCACAGCTGCTGAGAGCTCACAGGGTCTCTCTACAGATACTTGTAGAGTGAATGAATGGACAGGAAGGGAACCCAGCTTGACTCTCTAACCTCCCTGTCCTGGAGATGCCTCTTCATACCTTGGTTAAACATTTGGGATTCCCATCTGGGTCAGTCAGGGTCCCCCCAAACTGGGCAGGCAGTTCCTCAGGACTGATGAGTTTCAGCAAACCTTCCTTCCAGTTATCTGGGAGCAGGGAGATTGAAGGGTGGTTGTCAAGCCTGGAAGGGACCAATGAGCCCACCAGGGTGACCTGAACTTGGGGAGAAGCCCTATAGGAGCTAGGCTGCCAGGGCCAATTCCCCAGCCTCCCAGGCCTCAGGCTATAGGAAGTGTCTTTCTCAGTATTGTGTTGCTGTGGAAATACGTTTCCCCTTGGCTGACAGGTTTGCACAATCTTGAAGTTCCCCTAGTTATGAGTAGTAAAGTAAGAGTTGTCTAATTGTCTCAAGAAGTCTTGAAAGCCCAGTGAGGTTAAGGACTTTGTTGGGGTCACTCAGTGAGTAAGTGGCATAGCCCAGTCGAGCTCTTGGTGGAGGATGGATAGCACTGGGCCTTTGGAGGGACTGTCCCCACTCCCCCTGCTTAATCACCATGACTGTGATGCTCATGACTGTTCTTCATGCCTTAGGCACAGCTCTAAGAGTTCTGTGTCCTGGCTGTCACCGTTGCCCCCACCCTGTGGCTAATGGAGGCCACATGGCTTGGGTTACATGGCCACGGGAGAGTTCTTCTCTCTGGTAGGATAAAGGTGAAGACCATGATGCCCAGCACATCAGGGCCAAATGTGCAGAACTTTGTGGGGCACCCAGCAGGGCAGAGGCCTTGGACTTGGGGCCTGGACTGTGGCGTAACTCACACTGCTCCAGAATTTGGTGGGCTTAGAAGGTAGGCCTGGGCCCCTCAAACCAGACTACTTTGTAATCCACCAAACTCCCCATCCCCCTGGAACTGTGTAGAGGCCAGAAGCTGGGGTATCAGGAAAAGAGAGACAGTAAGGGTTTGTAAAACACACTCCCACCCCCCGCCCCTATCCCAGATCCTTAATTCTCCTGACTCTGATTTGACTAAATTTTGGGAAAAATTTTCTTCAAAGCCCAGGGTCATTGATTTGGATTTAAGAACTATTTCCCTTCTCTCTCTCTCTCTTTCTCATTCTATCACTTTTAAATACAACTATTCTTCCTACTTGTAAAATTAATACATGTTATTATACAAAGTTTAGAAACTATAGAAAAATATAGATAGTGAAAGGAAAAACCACATGATTTCTCACCATCGACAAATTAATATTTTGAAGTGTTTCCTTCCGGAAGTATATATTTGTTTTTATAAAAATAAAATTATACTGTCCACAACACTCTATAATCTACTTTTTTTTTTACTTAGTGACATTTTCCCATGACATTAAATATTCCCTCACAGCATTATTTTCTCATAGCTGCCCATAATCCATCAAACAGATATACCATTATTTACTTATCCAGTCCCTTCATATTGGGACTTTTCTGATTCGTGGCTACTCTTCCTGTTCTTTCTCTTCATCCTCCCCAGCCCAGATTACCTTTAGAAGCACTGGGATTATAAGTGTTGAGAGGAAACTGAGGCCCATAGACCAGATCTTGGCAAGCAGCCAAAGTGAAACTGATAAGGAGGTAGGTGTGGAGCCCTTATTCCCCAAAGGGTTATGGCAGGGAATAAGGTGTAAGTAACTGATAGACTCTAAGGTAAGACACACCTCACTTTCAGAAAGAAGGAGCCTCTTATTCTAGGTGATGTGTGGAGTTTGGGGCTGGGCTATGGGTCAACCTCACCTCAAAGATCATGTAGAGAATGAAGCTGGAACTACTTACTTCCCAACACTACTATTTTCCTGCGAGTGTCCTCACTCAGGAATGGTTTCATGAGGTTGTAGCCCACAGGGAACAGTTTGGTGGCTGGAGAGATACAAGTAAAGATAATGGGAAGAAAAGAATGTCATCAGGCCACTCCCCATAATGGTTATGGCCAGTGATCTAAAGGAGTCATGAATAATCCTGGCCATGAATATCCTGCACCCAACAAAACACCGAACCAACAAGTCAACCAGCCAAAAGCTAGCCAACTAATCAATCATGCAATTAATCATCCAATCTTTCAACCACCCACCCACCCAACAAGCCAACCAGCCAGCAAAACTTCTAATTGGCCACCAATTCGGTCAAACAATAACCAACTAATCTACCAAATAGCCAACCAACTAGTCAACAAGCCAGTCAACCTACTCAATGAACAGTGAACCACCAGGCAAATAAGCCAACAGCAAACCAATCAGCCATGTGAACAGCCAGACAACCACCAGGGCAACCATTGCCCTTTCCAGACAGCCAACCATCCAAGATTCACCCAAACAACAAACTACCCAGGCAACTAACCAACCTGCCAACCAGCCACCCAAACAATCAACCAAAATGTCAACCAGCCACCCAATCAGTCAACAAAGCCAACAACTAGCCAACCAAACAGCCAGACTACCCTCCAACCAACCACTAGTCAACTAGCCAGGCAACCAACAGGCCTGTCAATTGGACAACCAACCAAGCAACCAATTGACAAACCAATCAACCAATGAGTCAACCATAAAACGTGCATCCATCCTTCCCTCTAACTACCATCCACCCAAACAACAATCACCCAAATACCTATTGAACACCTACCATGCATGGCCCCAGGCCCATGAGGGATACAACAGAAATGGAGAATTAGAGCCCCTGGTTGAAGATAAATAAGGCAACTAGAGGGCCCCAGAAGGCATCAAACAGGAAAGGAATTATTGGGCTGTACCAGCAGCCAGTGCCAGAGGCAGTCTGAGGAGGGAGAGACCATCATGGCAGGAGAAATGAGGAGGGATTCCTGGAAGAGCTGTGTGGGAGCTGCCTCCTCTTTCATGAGACCAACCATAGAAGTTACCATTTATTGAGCACTTACTCTGTGCCAGGCACTCTAAGTGATTTGCATGCAGCCAAGCAAGTAACCTGTCTCCCAAAAACCCTGGGATCAAAGGCACTGTTACCATTCTCGGAAGACAGATGAGGAAACTGAGGCAAAAGTAAGTGAGGTCACTTGCCACACACCTTTTATGATGAGCATGAACTTCAAGGTCTCTGGGTAATTCTCTTCCAGGAGGCCAAAGAACTGTGCAACCAAGAAAGACCCCATCAGAGCCCACCTCTTCTCCTACCTCCACCTCCTTTACAATCCCCGGTCTGGAGGTTACAGAGGGTTTTTTGTCTTGCTGTCACCTCCACCGGCCCCTGGAGGAGAACTTCTCGCCTCAAATTATTATAACCACATCCTAATAATAAATACGTAGTAATCCTTTTTAAAGTAAATGTTATAGTAATGATAGTATAATAGTAATAACTACTGTTTATTAAATGTTAAATATTTGCCAAGCAATGTGTATACACTTTACACAACAACTCATTGAAGTACCCCTACATCGCTGGTCCCATGTTGTAGGTGAGGAAACTGAAGCATGGAGAGGTGAAGTGACTTGCCCGAGTCACAGAGCCAGGGGTGACAGGCCTAGGAAGGGTTTGGCAGAAGTTGGCCCCCTGTGATCTGAGCATAGTGTCACTCCTGAGGCCTCTTATGTGGGATCTTCTAGGAAACATATTAAGGCCCTTTGGATTCTGAGGCCCAGGGAATTGTTTTTACTAAATCTTGGATCCAAGTAAGCAGCAGCATCACAGCAGGCCAAGCTGGTCCTCAACGCAAGTGGCAGGTGCCCATGGGCCTTCTCCTTACCTCCTGGTACACTTCCACCAGAGGTTTCCAGAAGTGCTTCAGTCCCAGGCCCTCACAGTCAAATATCATCACGATGGTCTCAATCTTCTTCCCCAGCTACAAGGATGAGAGCAAGGAGTGTTTCCAGGGTTCAGGGTGCAGCCTTGGGAGAAGGTGAGCCAAGTACCTGACCGCTCAGGGCTCCTTCCAGCCCCCATCCCTGTCTGTCCACAGAGGAGCAAGTGGAAAAAATAGTGAATGTATTTCCCCATCCATCCATCTATTCATTCATTTAATCATCCATCCATCCATCCATCCATCTAACCATCCATTCATCCAGTCACTCATTTCTCCACCCATCCATCTACCCCTTTATACATCAGTATATGGTATAGTGCTGTGATCAATGTTCACTGTAACCTTGAATTTCTGGGCTCAATCAATATCTTCTTGCCTCAGACTCCTGAGTAGCTAGGACTACAGGCACATGCCACCCTGTCCAGCTAATCAAAGAAAAATTTTTTGTAAAGACAGAGTCTCACTATGTTGCCCAGGCTGGTCACAAACTCCTGGCTTCAAGCAATTCTCCTGCCTCGGCCTCCCAAAGTGCTGGGATTACAAGAGTGAGCCACTGGTAATGCCCAGCCTAGTAAGCATTTATTTTGTGCCAGACCACTGAAATTATAATGGGTCGTGCTCAATAATGCACACTTTTTATCCTTAAAGGATTCACAGTTTGGCTGGGGAGGTGCCAACCAACTGGGGCATCCCAGCCCTGTGGTAAGTGCTACGATGGGTCAGCACAGGGGCTGTGGGAGCACAGAAGAGGGTATTTAACCCAGACGGGAGCCTCAGAGAAGGTGACATCTAAGTTTGAGACCTAAAAGAAACATAGGAGAGAGCCTGGGCTCAAGTGATCCTCCTGCCTCAGCCTCCCAAGTAGCTGTGACTACAGGCACACACCATCACCCCCGGCTAATTTTTTTTCTGTTTTTAGTAGAGACGGGGTCTCGCTCTTGCTGAGGCTGATTTTGAACTCCTGACCTCAAGAGATCCTCCTCCCTCGGCCTCCCAGAGTGCTAGGATCACAGGCGGGAGCCACCATGCCAGGCCAACATTAGTTACCATTGTTGAGAAATATGTATCAGGCCCTGTGTGCTAAGCCACGCACGTGCATTATCTCATTTAATCTTTGCAACCATTATTTATTGTCACCCCTGTTTTGTAGGTGGGGAAACGGGCTCAGAGAGGTGAGCTGACTTTTCAAGGCCACAGAGCTGGTAAGCAGCAGACCCGAGAACCCTCTGACGGGGGTAGTGGTGAGCACAGGTGTGTTCCTGGGACAGTGCCCCCTGGCAGCCTCACCTGCCCCCAGCCGCCTGCCCCACAAGGCCTGGGCCTCACCCGCTCTGTCTGCAGGTCACATTCGTGCAGGATGCGCTCGCAGTCCCTCATCTTGGTCTTGAGCAGGTCCTGCTTGGTGACGGAGAAGAGCAGCCCCTTGGGGTCAAGCGGCCCGATGATGTCATACCACACGGGGCAGCCATCACGGTCATAGCCACACAGACCCCCAGGCATGTACTTCTGGATCACCTGGGCATGGAAAGATACACAGAACATAGCGTCACACACCTCCCCGGAGACTGCCAGACCAGGCTGGCCTGGGGGGGGGGCCCAGACTATAGACAAAGCACTGTCCCTCCCCTGTAGGGCAGTGCTATGTCTTAAATGGGAAAACAGGGGTCCTGCAGGGGAGGGCCTCGCTTCCAGTGGTAAGTGGCAAAGCCAGGTCTCAGCCAGGCCTGGCTCAAGGTGTGCTCCTTAGTTCTGCCATGTTCATTTCTGTGGCAAGGAGTTGGGTTTAGTGACAGAGACCAGGGATTCTGAAGGTTGACAGATCTGCTTCAAATACAGACTCTGCTGTATCCCTGTTGTGCATCCTTGAGCAAGTGACACCACCTCTCTGAGCCCCATTCTATCTTCTCTTCTGGGAAATGATTTGGATAATCCCTCCCTCTTGGGACTGTTGGGGAAAGTCCCCGAGATAGGGCTGGCAAAGTACAGTGCCCGGCCCAAAGCTTGTGCCCCACATATGAAGCTGTGATCATTACTCTAAAGACACTATGGTGGCACTGTTCTCATCAGTGCCTTCAGGGGCTCAGTGTCTTTCCCACAAAGACAGGATGCTTTCAGCAAAGCCATAGGGGGAGGGGCGCAGAGGCACGAGCTAACCACGGTGGTTAAGAGCCCAAGTTTGGGAGCCAGACAGGTTTGAGACCATATCCCAGCCCTACCGTGGGGCTGTGGGACTGTGGGCAAGTTGTCTAACCTTTTCTGGGTCTCAGTGTCCCTATCTGTAAAATGGGGACAATAGTACCTACCTCATAGATTGTGATGATTATGCTGCTAAAGTCTCAACGCAGGTCTGGACCTTGCAAGCCCCCAGAGGCGCCTGCAGGCCCAGGAGTTTCCACAGGCCCCTCAGACTTGCTGCCCTTCACTCATGGCCCCCAGTGGCCCAGAGGCTGCTTGGGTGGCATGTCCATGAAGGACTGAGGTGTGGGGGGGTGCTGGCTCACCTCTGGGGGCTGCCAATCGAGGATGTGGTCAATGTCCATGGTCTTCCGGAACTCCATGTACTGAAAGGGAAATGAGGGTAAGGCCCCACTGGGCCCCCAGTAACCTGAGAAAGGGGAGGGGAGCAGGGGTTGAGGCATGGATCCCCCCATGAAGCCCCTCCCTGAATCCCCAGGGCAGGTGGGCCTCACCTTGCGGAGCATGGCCTCTGATTTCTGCAGATCAAAATTCCGAGCTGTGGGAAGATGGAAGGAAGGTGTGAGGTGGGAAAGAGGCTACTTTGTGTGCTCCTGGCCAGTGGGAGCTACGGAGGACACTGGGGGCCTGGGTAGGACCTTGTTTCCCTGCCCCCTCCCCTCTTCTGGACCTGAACACATGAAGCAGACCCTGAGAGCCATGGGTCATTCTGGGGCAGCTGGACCCTGCCCCTCTTCCTGCCCCCTGATCCCCACCTCCCCTGCCTCTGCCCTCACCTCGGAGCCAGCGCAGAAGGAAGTAATCATCAGGGTTGGGCAGGGCAGGCAGCACGTCCTGGACATTTTCTCGGAACTGAGAAGAGAGATACCAGTTAGAGTGGCTCTCACGTTAAGCCTTGGCCTCCAGACTCAAAGATTGCTTGCATCACCCCTCCTATCCCAAATGCAGTCTGGCCCACGTTGATGGGCTAATGCATGAGTAGAAGGAAAGATGGATCGCTGAATAGGTGGGTGAATGGAAGAAGGATAGATGGGTGGGTAAATGGATAGAAAGAAGAACGAATGAGTGAATGAATAGGTAGGTAGATGGAAAAAAGGAAGAAGAAATCAATGAATGGATGGATGGAAGGTTGGATGGATGGATGGATAGATAGATTGATGGATGGATGGAAGGTTGGATGAATGGATGGATGGATGGATGGATGAATAGATGGATGGATGGATAGATGGATGGATGGATGGATGGATGGATGGGTGGTTGGTTGGATGGATGGATTGGTGGGTGGAGGGATGGGTGGATGGTTGGATGTATGGCTAGTTGGATGTATAGATGGATGCATGGATGGATCGATGAATGGACAGAGAGTGAGAGGATGAATAAGTTGGTGAGTGAACAGGAGAGATGGGTGGGTGAATGAAGAGAAATAGGGATGGATAGGCAGATGGGCTGATGGGAAGATGGATGGGTGGATGGAAGGAAGGATAAACGGTTGGATGGGTGAGTAAGTGGATTGGAGTTTGGATCTATTCTTAGTTCCCTCCATGTGTTAGCCCACCAAAACTTCTGCCTTTCTTCATCCCATCTTCTACAAAACATGGTTAGTAATTATGTGTTCTCTCTCTGTGCCCCACCCCTCCCCCTTAACTGTGGGCATGACAACACGTTGCTCTGTCTCCTGGGCTCTTACAGACTAATTATCTTTCAGGATCCCAGGCAGAGAGAAGGAACAGTTAGAGGGCAGATGAGCAGCATCCTTTAGCTCCCACCTAAGGTGCCTGGGAGGGAGAAAGAGGGGTGCCTAGCTGCAAGATAGAACTCTCTGGGTCTGGTTCCTGGATGAGAAAAAGTCAGGCTTGATCCTGGGTAGGCATCATCCACACTATTGCCTGGAAGTGGTACTATTCACTCAACCCCTGCCCTGGACAGGGCTGATGTCACTGAGCACTTTGGGACTTGACCGTTTGGGAGGTAACAGTACAGAGACAATATCAAGGACATGCTGAATCAATGGAGTGGGCAGTGATCTAGCCACTCCTTCCCACCCCTACTCAGCCCTTTCCCCCTGCGGCTCCAGGAGGAGGGGCTCTCACCTTGGCCAGGGTCTCTGCCTGCTTGAGGCTCAGGTCTCCAACTCTGCCGCTCATGGTGCCGGCTGAGGCGTGAGGAGTGGTGGCCACTATGGGCAGAGGCCAAGCCTAGTTTGTCAGTGCTGGCCCAGCTGGGGCCTTTCGCTCCCACTCCTGGGCGTGGCTCTAGGGACCTCCCCCTTGGCTGTTTGCATTGCACATTACATAACTGGGATTAAGTGAGGTCCCGTTCTTGGCTCTGGGACAGGTCTGAGGGGCAGGTGGGCACAGGAGGGCATGCCAGTGGTCCCCTGCCAGGAGGAAGCAGCTGGGAGGGAAGGAAGCTGGTCCCCTGTGGCCTGGGGGCCCAGGGTGAGTGCTGAGAGAACCCCCTGAGTGCTTCAAGTCCTCTAGTGACCACTGTCCTGGAGAAGGGGGCAGCTTTGGAGGAATGAAGACCACTCCTTGTGGGCACCTTCCTCTCTGAGCCTGAGAGGACCCCAGCAGTGCAGGAGCCTCACCGTGGGGCCAGCGTTGCTGGGAAGAGGTGAGTGTTCAGACCACAGAAATGTGAGGTGAGTGGCCTTACATGTGTGAGCCACCACACCCAGAGATGGGGAGCTGGGAAGGAAATTG
>CAUYRT010062376.1:0-10768 GCA_963574885.1 Lepilemur ruficaudatus | reverse complement strand
CCCAACACCCTGAAATGCTGCATTTTTTTTTTTAATTATAAATAGGCTTTTTGCTTGGGTTTTTTGGTTTTTTTTTTTTTTTTTTTTTTTTTTTTTGCCTGCATTGCTCTAAGCATAGGAGCTATGGCTAGCTGTATAGTATTTCTATGCTACCTGTAGAGTATTTCTAAATACTCTAAGGCTAACTATAGAGTATTTCTTATAGTTGATAGTTGCATTTCCTAACCTTTGTTCATTTAACTGTCTTCACCTGTGCAATGGGCATCAGCACCCTTTTTGATATACAAATAAGGTATTTCATTTTTCTATGTGCATCCAATTAAAACAAATCTAATGATATTAGCTACTTGTGTCCAAAATAGCTATTCATGCTGCACCAAGTGGGTACATCATTCACTAAAATGCACTTTACTGAATGCTCTCTATTTCCATAAAGTCTTCTGCCACAAATCATGGGTATGATTCCAGAAGCTATAACTATCTAAAGAGGATTTGTGTAACTGTTAACATTTCTCTAATAAGAGCTCTCTGTGTAATTATGTCTTTGGATAAAGCAATCATTTAACGTATTAACTAATTCAAAACTTTGGTATCATCACCATTTGGTTTTTGGGTAGCAATGTAGGTTAGTAAAGGAAAAGCAAATCTTTTTATATATTTTTTCCCCATGGTCCAAAATACGGACTTTAGTTATACTTTGGTTCTTTGAGTAACAGAAATACTGAAATCCTCAAATATAAATAGCTTTCAAGTATACGTACTAATATGTAATTGCATGTATTTTTTTAAAAAGGAGCTGTAAGTAATCTAATTTGATTTCTGGCTGTCACTTTTTAGGAGGAAATATAACCTCATATAGATCCCTTGAGGGTATCCACAGGGAATAGAGACGTTCCTAATCAGCCTAAGTAGTCCTTTGTGTCAGAACCACTTTGCTAAAGTGGAGAGCTGTCTTCCAGACTCACAATGTTTGGGGGAATTTCGCTAATGTAGCATTTGTTTCATTACAAGAAAGAAAAATCCAGACCCTTTCTATGGTAGAAATGATGCTCAGAAAAATATGTACCGGGAACAAGTTTTCTTGTTGCTTTTAATTTAAAGGATGTTTCCTACATTATTTTAAAAAATACTATAGCTAATAACACACTGAGACAGCACAAGGACTAGTTCCAGAATTCAGAAAGAAAAATCCATTTGAAGGGAATTTTTGTGCTTTTGGTATATCAGATGATCTCTTGACTGCTCATCCTTCTCATATCATATTGTCACCTGATGGCCTAAACTTAGCCTGTAAATAGTGATTCTCCAAGGAAGGCCTTATGTTCACAAGTACACATAGGTTCCGCCTTATGGGTTGTTTGTGACCAGACTCTGTTCTCATTGGCCACTTGCTTTCTTCTTATTGGCTGGTCACTGAGCTGTGTCAATGGTTCAATTCACTGACTATCAATGTCTGTTTTGCCTTTTCACTCACAAAACAAACTTCAGGGTTTTGCAACCTTTCTCAGGTGAACTCGCTTGTTTAAAGACATAGGTTTTGTTGGTCTTCTTATAGTCTTTTTAATAAAAAGTAAATCTTATTTAACAGTACCTGCACAAAACCATTAGGATTTAAAATAGCAGAAAAGATGAGCTGCTGAAAGAATTTTTCATTCTTCATTAATTTGTTTCTTTTAAGTCTTTCTTCTCTTTCTCACCAAATGTTATTTGAAGCTGTTAAGAAAAACACTAACAGCATCACTTTTTATTTATTTAGTATTTTTCAGCCAGCAAGCCTATTAAGTAAAATCCCATTTGAGAAATGGAAGTGAAGGTACAAGAAATCTAATAGTGACAAGATGCTCAAGTTAGTTTAAAAATAAGGAATTGGGCTCAGAAAGCCTAAGTGACTTAGAACACCAAGGAAGTGATGGGGATATTCTTTTCCTAAGAGCTCAGTGTTTTAAGCTTCCCGGCTTCAGAACAAAAGGCATTTCAGCACATATGTGATCCAGAAGGTCAATCATATGAAATCCTATTTCCATTTTTTAAGCAATCCTTGGCAGTCTGCACATTTCTGAAATTGCAACTGGCATATTTCACAGAGAATTATCATCAGTGCTTTTTCAAGGTCAAACATGTCTCATCTTTAGATTTTCAGCATTTATATACTATATATTAAATCATAGTATACATATAAGAAGGCTTTCAGCAGGCATGTTTAATTTTAATTAATTAGACTATGTTTATTAATGCCATGTTGAATTTTTTTCTACTTGACATAAATTGCATGTTAAAAAATATTAAAATATGTGTTAACTTTGATGTGGTATTGGTATTCTGCAACTGTCACCATCCCTGCAACCTCACAATGGTGGTGTGACTAGAATCTTGCTATGGACTTTCTCAAAATATTAAAAATACATTTCTTATTACAAAAGTAGCAGCAACCTAAAAGTGTATTTTGAGGGGAAAATGAGGGATTTTTACTATTTTTAATTTGTCAGAACCCCAAGATACTGGTCACCATATGAAAAAAATGAAATTGGATTTGGACATTACAATGAATGCCAAGACTGGATCACTTGCTGAGATCCCACAGCCAAGCTGTCACAAAGAGATGCAAGGAGACTAAGCTCCTCCTCCTGTCCAGTCTTCACTGCTTTGGCTTCTTTCACTTTTCTCTCTCCAACTGCCTCCCCCAAAATATCCAGATGCTGTCTCTGTCCTCACCCTGTACACAGGCCCTGCTTTTGGAAAGGCAAGACATCTGAGAAGTCTCAACAATTGAGGCAGCTTAGCTAGTGTTCTGCCCCTTCCAAAGATATTTACACTTTAAATTAGAATTCCAGGGAAATGTTTTGGAGAGAGAGAGTAGGAAAGAATTAAGAGTTATAAATAGCAAGACACATAGTGCATCTTTTAAACCCTAGCTCAGGTAACAACTGTGGTTACAATAATAAAATGGTATATGGGACACGATTGACCTCACCCTGGTATGGGGCATACCCCACAACTGACTACCAAGTAGGTGCACCCTGTCATTTTTACTGTTACCATCTGAGTCTCTACCTGTGATTATCTTTGAAGTATGGCCTGGTTGTGCCCTGCTGAAAGTAACTCCTCTGTGCCCGATCCCAGCAGCGCAGGCATGGGACAGACTTCTGCCTTGGTTTACCTTCCTGGCACACTATTTTCCAACTAGAGCTTGTCCAGCTCTTCACCCCATTCTGCAGCTTTAACTGTAATGAAGCTTTTGGAGAAAGAGGGAGAAAGGACTGTCCAGTAATTCTGCCCTTTTCTCTCCTTTTCTACTAGTTTTTCGCAGTTGCTCTGGTTTTTCCACAAATTTTACCTATAGTTTGGCTGCTGATTTGAATTTATGCTCTTGGCTTTAGAGAACCAGGTTTGGGGCCCTTCTGTGTCTGTTTCCATTTCTTCATTCTTTCATCATTCCTTTACCCTTATACTGTGGCATCCTTCCTCTTACGAGGGCTGAGTAGTCTGTGCTCCACCTGAGATGTCTTAGATGCTTCCCTCCTACTCAAGGACATTCTCACAGTAATTTTTCCCGCTTGCCTAAGTCCTCAATAGTTCCCTTTCTACAGTAACCACTCATGTCAGAATTTCAAATATGCTAATTTTCTCTCAGGAACAACAACCACCAAACTGGTAGATACTCCACTTGCCCTTCCAACTACTCTCCATATTTTTGAATTCTTAACCTTGAAAGTCCTCAAAATAGCTCTCTCCATTCTGCTTCTCTTTCTTTCTTTCCATTCTCTCATAAACGTAAATGCATTGGATTTGTCCACAGCCCTCAGTGAAACCGTTCTTATTAACACCACCAATGTGGTAAAAGGCAACAGTCAATTCTCAGGCTTCAGCGCATTTGATCTCTCAGCAAAATCTCTCTCTTCTTTAGTCACTTGGCAATTTACTCCAAAGCATCACTCTTCTCTGTGATTCTTCTCCTCTGTCACTAGCTGTTCCAATTGGATTCTTTTATGGTTCCTATCATGTGAGCATTTAGGTACCCCAGTAAATAGTCCTGGGTCATTTTATTATCTCTATCTACATTTAAGTCCTCGTCATCCTCATCTAGGCTCGTGACTGTGAAATCTATAGAATAAAACTCTTATGTTCATTCCTCCAGCTTTGAACTCTACTATTTGCCCCAGATTCTCTGTCCAACCACCTCTCCATCATCTCCACTTCAGTATTTAAAAGGCTTCACAAAATTGTCCTACCACAGCTGAGCTCCTGTTCCCCTACAATTTACCCTAAACGTGTTCCTCTTTTAGTCTTTACCATTTCGTTAAATGGACACGTCATTATTCTAGTTTAGGCAGAAACAAAATAAAATAGGAAACAACAACAACAGAGCCAACTTGATAGCCACCTCTAATTCCCTTCCTTACTCAACTCCCACATCTCATTAATCAAAAAATTGAGATGGTGCCCCAAATTTGATTATTTTAAGTCACCTTTACTGCTACCATCCTAGTTCAAACATTATCTCTCACCAGTTAGAACATAACATGATGGGTGATTTACTCCTGTCCTTTGCTCTAATCTCAAACAGGGTGAAAATAAAGTTTTATCTTCTGCCAAAGAGGTGATATGGAAGTAATGTCTCCATATCACTTGGGACTTTTTCAGTTCAATGTGTGGTCTGAACTATCTTTACTTTTATGCTCTGTAACATAACTATGGAAAATATTGCTTTATTAATCTAGCAGGAATCAGTTCAAAGTTCACATAAATGGATTTCTTGGCCTTCATTTATTATGTAATGACAAAGTTTTGCTGTGTCTCCGCCTACCTAAATTCCTGTTCTGACACCCCTTGGACTTCAGATTTCCTTGGTTATGCTCCTTTGAATACTTGGCAGTGAACCACCTAGAAATTAGCCATTTTTGCATCTGAATCTCTATGGATCTTTAGATAGAAACCTACTGAAGGTGATTAATGAAACACAGATGTTAATAGTAGAGTTATAAGCACACTTTGGGTATTGTATAAAATCTAATGGCATGATTCAGTGAATAAATTTCTATGCTTGTAGAAAAGAGTTAATTGTTGTACTTTAATGACAAGATTGGGGAACTTTAGATTTTAGAGCCAAAGTTACTTTAAAAATCATGTAGGCCATCCTTCTAAGTTTTAGAAAACTCAGACTAATAAAACTAAACTGCTTTACTTGAATATGCACGCACAGAAGTATATCAGAAATACTTCACAGGAAAAAAAATGTCCTAGGAAAGGGAATTTAGGTGCCCCAGAAAGGAATCTGTGATACCAATTAAAATTGGTCAGAAATTAAAACATAACAAAGTCCCTAATAACAATTAAATTGAATTTAAATATAAATATATGTAATTGTGAAAATGTTTGTCAATTTTGCAATGTTACATATATTTTTATACTTGGTAAGTATACATTTCCATGGAAGATGGAAGAATGGAGAATACATTTCCATTTTAATGATCCAAAAAAATAGAATTTTCTCTTTCAAAACAGTTTTCTACAATGTTCTCTTCTAGTTTTGCTTCTAAATCTCTCTCTCTCTCTCTCCCCCCATCAAGTTATTTTTATTAAATGATTAGTCTGAACTTACCTCCCTTCTTCATAAGCATGAATAGTTCATCTTAAAAGATATTTTCTTGTCCTTAATATCATAATGTTCACAGAGAGTAAGCAAAATTGTTAATGCCAGATAAGATGAAAAATCTACCAGTGAACCATCTAAATATCCGAGCTATTATTATTCACTTATCAGTTAATTGATAGGGATTGATTTCTTGTCTTCTGGAATTTTGCACTTAGTAAATGAACCTTGTCGAAGAAACAGGACTCCACCAAACACAACATGTATCTACCTGCACCATTGCAAAACACAAACTCATGCAAACTGAAAACACAGCAACATTCTTTCAAAAAATCAAAAGATGTGCATTCTTCTTTTGGTGTCAGTACTCTAGGAAATTTAACCTCAATTTGGAAGGCTGCAATCTAGGGCTCATTAGCTTGTAGCTGGTAGGTTTTGCATCATAAACATTATTTCATTTGAACAAACTTTGAGCACTTGGTACCAAACAAGAGATTTAAAAGCCATAAAATTCTTTGCAGAGAGCACACACTGAGAATTCCACCTGCCTTCAGAGGATCACATAAGTCTAATTACTGATGAATATTGATCATAATCTAGGAAGAAGATGAACTCTGTTTTAGGATAAGAACTATAAACAAGGGCCATGAAAGGTAGGGATTTTCATAACACCCTGGCTATTAAAGTGTTTGTATGTTTCCTTGTGCTTTTACCAAGAGGTTACTGAGCATGAACTTTTATTTAGAAGAAATTGAATTCTTTCTCCATCCCATCTGTAACTCCATATGCACAACACACAAGTAAATAACTTTTGTTAACTAAAACAAGGATCCTGTCAACAGGGTGGATGGCTTTTTTGTTACAGTTGAGGTGCCACTTTCACATTATCTCATCAAGTCTAACTGTGGCAAGACCCTCCTTGACCAGGCGACAACACCACAACCTTAGCAACACTCACAGATTTCCTCATGTGCACAGGACTCGGAATACTTTTTTATTTATATTTACCGCTTTATTGCTTCTTCTTGTCTTCGGCGTTTTTCATTCTTCTCCTTCAAGTAGGCCAGGTTTGTTTCATTTCTCAAGCGATCATTCTCTCGAGCAATGTCTGATGCATTCTGAATAACCAAGCCATCGTATGCCTTCATCCCCATATCCTCGATATACTGGAGAAATGTGTCCAAAGGGTCTTCCTCAGGATTAGAACTCATCATCTTGGAGGATATCATGTAAAAAAGAGCACTTCCTGTAGAGTGAAAACACATTATACTTTCATCAAGGTGGAGGTAAAAGCAAGGTGCTTTTAATTATCCCTAATATTTTGTCAGTTCAAATCTCCAATGATTATGGTAGAATCCATTTGGAGAAAATGTCTCATTAGAAATTACAAAGAACCAGAGTGTTTTAAGTAAATATTAAGTAAGTGCTACTGAATAGCAAACACTCCCTCAAAGCAGCAACGTTGGCAAGACAAAGGCCAAAGCTCTTGTACTGAAAGGTGATGTGAAGATGTAGCTACTGCACGCAAAGAGAAATGTTTGAGTGAGGTAATTAGAGTAATGATTTTGTTTCACAAAAACATGTTCTTATGCCAATAGGATATATCATATTGAAGCTTCATTTATTTCTGATTGCCATACAGACTTTTCTGTTCAATTTCAAATAAAATGATACAATTATTTGGAATGAACTATTATGTTATATGTGCTTTCCTTAAAATTTTAAATTAAAATTTATGAATATGAACTATTTATGCAAAATAGGGTAGTGATAAAAGAGAGATACATTTTAATATAATTTTTCTAGGGAGTAATCCCTTTTTGACCCTCAGTTATTTTCCATAATGATCTTCTATAATGGTTTCATACTGTTACTCAAGTATCATAGATCGCCACAACCACAGTAATCCTGACCATTCTATTAATTCAACTACTGACAACTGTTATATCATTGCTACATGAAGGTTTAAAAACATGAGCCATAGAAGGAATTACTGAAAAACCGAAATCAAATCAAAACAAAAAAGCATAGGATTTTCAACCAGTACATATTACCCTCACTTGTAAAATGATGGTACTAACTCCTACCTGCTGCTGATGTGAAGATTAAGAGAGGTGAGGACTGTAAATAAATTTTCTCTATTCTACAGAGTTCAGCAATAGTTCAACAATATAATACTGTTAGCTACTGTTATTATAATAAAAGTATGGGAGGAAAAGACTGGCAGCAAAAGCCATGTTAAATGGATATATGTGGACGGATGGGTGGGTGGATGGATGGGTGGATGGGTAGGTGGATGGGTGGGTGAAAAGGTGGATGGGTGGGTGGATGGTTGGGTGGATGGATGGATGAAAGGCTTACTGTCCTCCATTGCATATTCACTATGGTATAGGCAACTGGTATAATTGAATCAGATCAAAAAATCAAAAGCAAAATCAATTGACAAAGGAAAAATTTGGCTGTTTAAATTATACATTACCTACCTATATCTTTTACTTTCTTTAAAAGGCTTAGAAAGATATTTTGAAAATATCAGCCTATTTAATCTATAAGTCCTAGACTTTCATTTTTTAAATTATAAATAATTTTCATTCTGATTTTTTTACAAGTATAATCATGTTCCATAACCTGGATCATAGCTATGGAAATTTTACTTCTTATCAAAGATTATTAGCATTTTGGCTGCCAGTCAGTCCATATTTGAAGCCTGTGCTGAATTTAAGGATTTCCTTCCCAATCTAAGAAATTATTGAAACTGAAGGCTAGATGGAGTTGTTTGTTGATTAATGATTTTTTTGTTACATTAAGTTTTATCATATTTTGTTTGGTTTTAAGCCCTAATGGGCTAGCAAATGAAATGGTCTTTTAATTCCTACTATCTAATGAAACTGAATTGTATTTTAATATCAGTCTATCAAATTAGGTGCTTATGTTGTGGACATAGAGAAGAATAGGAAATTACTGCTACAAATTGCAATTTGGGGGGAAATATAAGAAAAGGATTCTCAGAGATTGAAAGCATTACCATTATTGGCTGTTCATTCATTTCTACCAAGTACTTCAGCACTAGGCGTGCCTGGATAAAAAAAGGTCAGCATAACTTTATGGCAATGAATTCTACCAAAGTTAAGGAAGCCAAGTCACTATTACAAGGATTCTAGAGATAATGCCTCAGGCTGGAAGATCATCACTCCCTCTCTGCCCTCTAGAAAAATTGTATATTTCCCAACTGTATGAGGCATTATTACCCAAAGGTTTTTTTTTCTTCAACCCAAACAGCACCAGTGATTCTTACACAGTTTAAATATTAACGAGGTTGTGTACCTCTGAAAATTAATTATCTTCCTAAGTGGTCTTTCAAATTGGCTGGAGTTTAAGTTATTTTTGTTCTGAGAAAATATTAAATAATAATATTACAAAATTTGTATAGTATGAAAAGTTTCATCTTTTTAAAAATGGAGATGAAATGTTTTGAAATGAAAATCAGCCATAGCATCTGCTAAAACTTCACAGTAATTAAAATTGAATGAATGTTTATGCACATGCTCACAATGCTTAATTCTAGAGAAGTACTAAATTCTATGATCATTCGTTTCTTTAGGGATTTATTGAGCACCTGCTATGAACAGGCACTAATGAAGGCAGAATTGTGTCCCTCTAGATGTCCACACTATAGTGTCAGAGCGCAGTAAATACATCATTGCAATACTTGTGACTAGGGCACTGATCCAGGTGGACTTAGCTATTTGGTCACTTACACTTTATTTTCATCATTTTTAAGGGTGAACAGGAAACTGTTTTCAACAATTATATGTAGTCTACAAAAAGGGACATGGATCTTATCAATGTCTAAACATCACACTTTTTTGTTCACTTGCTCATATGCAAAAGGTAGTCTGTGACGTAAGGGAGGCAGTTATTCCTGAAGGACACAGATGAGAATGCTAGCAGTGTGGCCTAAAAACCCTAAGGCAGGTGCTCCTAGCTCTATGATTTTGTACAAATTAATTAACCTCTTTAAGCTTGTTTCCATTTCTAAAAATGGTGGTTGAAACAGACTTATACTGTGAGGATTCTATTAGAAAATACACAAAACTGTATTTTTATGTACACATAATTATTAGTAATTATTAGGCACTAACATTATTATTATATACTTTCCTCAATTCTTAACTGTGGCCAAGATTATGTTTAGCAATAGCATAACTCTTGATAAACATAATTGTACTTTGAAACATAGGTGAGTGGAATGTGTAAGTCAGTTCAACTTGCTTAATCCCAGGTGCAAATGGAAGCCAAGATAGGAGCTAGTACATTTACCTATCAACAAAATATGTGTGGACAACACATATATCCATTGTCCCCCATTGTCAGTAAGGGCACCTAGAAAGCAAGGGCACTGAGACATATGCTCCACAAAACTCATCCCACCTCCCAAACGCTCAGACTCCACCCTTCCCAGCCAAAGGGTGTTTCTCAGGTGACTAAACTATGAGTGAATAGATTCACAACTTCACTGAAGAAAAGCAAACCTCATGTTAATTGTCTACCTCATTACAACTGCTACCATTTCAATGCAGTGAGAACTCACAAACAAGTATGATCATAAATCTGTCTGTCTTTCAGAAATTTATATTTATGGTTAAGAGAGATGTGGAGTAAGGTATGTTCTATACCACCAAAAACCTGGCTGTATTTTGGCTGTTGGATATTAAATCAAGTCTATTTCTGGCTCTTAAATGACAATTTTGTATGCAAGCATTTTATAAAGACTTGTCTTAAGCACCTAATTCCTAAATCAGCATCTCAGAAGATCCTTTTTGTTAAGAGGCAAACAAGCCCTTCTTCTCCAGGTAGCATCTTTAGATATATCAGTAAGTAAGAGAGTCTGGGTTACTAGACCTCTAAGTAGTGCATGGGATATTTGTGGCAAAAAGGTGGGCGAAATTGAAGAGGAACTATTGCTTTTCTACAGGTTGTCCTTTTAATTGAGCTAGTATATGTGTACAGCCATTTTTGCTCTAAACAAATTAGACGTTTTAGTCCCTTCCCTGCCCCTGAGAGCATTGGTTGAAAACGGGCACTGACGGTCTCCATTCAAAAGGCAGATGTGTTTTCTTTGGAATGCACAATATTGATTCAAATAGTGCAAGACTCTGTGTGTGTGTGTGTGTGTGT
>CAUYRT010062375.1:0-14038 GCA_963574885.1 Lepilemur ruficaudatus | reverse complement strand
GGATTTTGATAGATTTTTAAAAATTTGTCATTCACTTTTGGTAGTATGGGTACTTTAACAGTATTAAATCTTCTAATTCATGAACACAGGATGTCTTTCCATTTATTTGTGTCTTTTAAAATTTCTTTCAGCAATGCTTTGTATTTTCAGTGTGTAAGTCTTTTGCCTGCTTTGTGAAGTTTATTTCTAAGTATTTTATTCTTTTTAATACTATTATAAATGGGATTACTTTCTTAATTTCATTTGTGGATTGTTTGTTATTACTGGATAGAAATGAAGTTGATTTTTGCATGCTGATTGTATATCCTACAACTTTCTTTGCAAAATATTTAGAGTTTTCTATATTTATAATCATGTCATCTGCAAAAGAAGATAATTTTTATTTTTCCCATTTGACTTAGATGTCTCTTTTTCTTGCCTAATTGCTCTGATAGAAAATCTAGTATTATGTTGAGTAGATGTGAGAGTGAAAAGCCTTGCCTTGTTCTTGATCTTAGAGGAAAATTTTTAATTTTTTACAGTTAAGTATGATGTTAGCTGTGGGTTTTCATATGTGGTCTTTTATTATTTTCAGGTAATTTTCTTCTAGTCCTAGTTTGTTATGTGTTTTTATCATGAAAATATGTTACATTTTGTCGGATTCTTTCTCTATATCTATTAACATGATCATATAATTTTTATTCTTCTAATTCTGTTAAAGTGGTGTATTATATGGATTTATTTACATATGTTGAACCATCATTGTATCCCAAGGATAAATTTTCCTTGACTTTGGTGTATAATCCTTTTAATATGCTGTGAAATTTAGTTTGCTAGTATTTTGTTGAGGATTTTTGCATTTATATTCATAAGGAATATTGACCTATAGTTGTCTTTTTTTTGGTAATGTCTTTGTCTTGCTTTGGTATCAAGTAATGCTGGCCTCATAAATGAGTTGAGAAGTGTTTCCTCCTCTTAAATTTTTTGGAAGAGTTTAGTAAGGATCGGCATTATTATTCTTTAAATTTTTGGTGGAGTACCTCAGTGAAACCATCTTGTTTTTGGCTTTTCTTTGTTGGGAAGGTTTTGGTTACTGATTTTATCTCTTTTCTAGTTATGGGTATTCAATTTTCTATTAAATATGTCTCCATGATTTAGTCTTCATAGGTTGTATGTTTCTATGAATTTATCCATTTCTTCTAGATTATTCAATTTTTGGCATATAATTGTTCATATTAGTCTTTTAACATTTTTATATTTCTGGCATCAGTTATAAAGTCTCTTATTTCTTATTATTTGAATCTTTTTTTTTCTTAGACTTACTAAAGGTTTGTCGATTGTGTTGATCATTTCAAGAAAACAGCTCTCAGTTTCACTGATTTTTTTTCCTTTTATTGGCCCATGTTTCCTTATTTTTTATATACCTTTTAACTTTGTGTTGGGATCTGCACATTTGAAATCATAGGTTTCTCTCTAATTCTTTATGAACCATCTTTGTACAGAGAAAGACTTTCACCCATCAGCCTGGCTAGAGATTCTGGGGGCCTCTCAAGCCTTTTCTGTGTATTTGTCTTCTCTGGACCATGTACATGTAAATTTCCAATTAGAGGGACTTTCTGTGTTTTGTTGTTGTTGTTGTTGTTGTTGTTGTTGTTGTTGTTTTAATGGGAATTATAATCTCTTGCTTCCTAGGTGTCTGTCTAAAGTACTGCTGGCCCTCTGGAGCTCCCACAAGATGCCTAACTCTCTATTGTTCTAGAGTATGTTGATTTCATCAGCACTCCAAGTAGGTGAGATAGTGACCAGACCCTTGGATAGCTTCCCCCAAATCTAGAATGTCAGATGAAAGCTCCAACTTTTTCCTTCCCCTGGAAGAAGCTGAGAATTTTGTATCTCACTTGTTCCATGCTAAGCTGGGGAGGGACTATGGCCTGTGAGAACAGCAAGTGTTCCTGCCAGCTTTGATGTAGTTGGTCATGATCGCTGGGGTGTAGGAGCCTTTAACTGCTTTCCGGATTCCTCAAAATGTCCGTGTGTTGTTGTTGAGTCAGTGTTTCCAAGGGGGGAAGGAGGGTCTGTGGCTTCCTATTCCATCATCTTTCTGATATCATGACTCCTGTCTATGTTTCCTAAAGTGTTAACCAACAGAGATATTTTTCACATCAGTTCTTATTCTTCAGGGCTATGGACTATAAGCTCAGTAGCGTGGTCTGAGCCTGATTTAAGATCATTTGGGGGTTTGTTTGTTTTTGTTTTCGGTAATAGGAAGAGGGTGTGCTATTGGTTGAGAGGACCGTAGTCCACATCCAAACCCAATAGACTCACTGTAAGCTGGGAGCTAGGGCCAATCATTTAACATCCCTGAAACTTGATTCTTTCATTTAGAAATGAAAGAATGTAAATAATAGTCAAATACTCATCAGCACTTTTGTGAGTACATTATAGGCTGTAAAAACTAAAAGTTACTTAGTCAAGTTATTTGTTACATGTAATGACTGCACACAATATATCCTGAAGGTGTGGATGTTTTTCTTTTCCAACCTAATTCCTACAAATGGCTCATTTTGTTGTTACTTTTTCCTAAGTATAGTCCAAAAATTTGAGTCTACTGAAAATTCTGAGTAATTAAAATTTAGTTGTACTCTTCTCTATATTTAACTTAATTCCCTGATATATAAAAATGAGTTTATATCCATTCAAGATATGTTACAATAAAAAAATTCAATAATAGGTAGATATTTTACACTTAAATTAGTGCTAGATACAATTGAGGGACATGTGTATAAAAATGTGAAACACAGAATCAAAGGTGAAGAGAGAAGCCTTTAGTTATTGTATATCTTTTCTAAACCAGTAATTATTATTTATCCTTTATTTTGAAATAATTAGGAAATTAATTCAAGATCTGGGGTGTTGAAAGTCATATCAGCTCCTGAGCAGCCATTTTTTGAAAGTGCTTTATAGGAATGCAGCAATTTACATAGCACATTTCCCCAAGGAATTTAAAGCAGTTTATGACCATTATCCGATTTGTGGGAGATCAACTACTTTTGCCATTATTTAAAATCCTAATGTCCATGGATTGAAGGAAAAGTTTCTTCACAGGATTTTCTGATTCAGAAGGGCTACCTTTAACCGGGGCAGAAAATCACGGTACTGTTCAAGGTTTTCCTTTTCAGGAAATTCAAGAGTAGCACACCTGGGAGAATTGTGATTTTACACTGAGCCAATTGTCATAAACTGTGGGCTTTGTGTGTTTAAATAGAAGTGAAAACTCCAGTTCAGTTTTTTTTTTTTTCCTGGACCAATGTTTTCATTATAAAAGCAACGATGGAGCCCACAAACAACCCTTTCAGCATGATGCACATTTTTGTTTATCCTCTTGTTTGATTGTAAGAGTGGGATTTCTGTAGCCAAGGAAAGACATGAAAATGAGTGCCATTGCGTTTGGTAGTATTTTTCCATGCTGTGTACTGGGCTGTGACTAGCATACTTTGTTTGATAGGAATTATAGACACCCTTTGTTCAGGAAAAGCAGAATTCAAGACTTCCTATAATTAATATACTTGTACCTTTTCAAGAAAATTACATGTTGTGTATTTATATGTCGAAGTGCCAGGTAGTATACAAATTTTGTTGATGTGGTGTGTGATAGTTTTCAGCTTTTTGATGTTTACACTTTTGCTTCTACAAAGCATTATGCTGGTAATGCTGTTTAGCAGTAACTTTTGATTATTACAGGGCTAGCTGTAAGGCTTTTTTTAAAAAAAATGGGCAGCATTCAGATTACACATAAATTGCAATAATGGAAAAAATGAAAAATATTCTGCTATAGTCTGGGAGAAATTTTGTTAAATAACGTAATTATATGGGTCGTTGAGTTCTATGGAGTCTTTTAAAGAGTGTCCAGGCTGTTTCCATGCTTTGTTTATATACAGAAATGATTTGAATAAAGAAATGATCTGAACTATGCTTGAATTAAGCCAAATGCTTATCTTATGGCATTATTGATAGAAATTTTGTCTTGTTCCTTGGCAATCATGCAATGTTTATGGGGATAGCAAATTTTTAGCCAAAATGTTACTCATGAAGTTCAGCTCTTCAACTTTAGACATGATTGTTCTTTTTCTTTTTCTTTGCCATACATACTTGGCATAAGTCTTAATAAGATTATGTCCAGGTGAATGTATACAGAGTATCTTTCTGCATATGACTATTTATAGGGGCATGATTATAGCTTTTATGTGATCAGCTATATTAATTTTAACTAATTTTTCCTTTCAGATTTTTACTGTATGTTTTTCTACTTTATTAACTCTGTAAAATATATTCATAGTTTCTCTATTCAGAGAGAGTGAGAGAGATAAAAGAGCATGCATGAGAGCACTCACCCCATTCTTCAACAGATATCTGATTGTCTGCCTACTGTGTGCCAAGCACAGAGCAGGGTGCTAGGATGCCAAGTGACAATGGCACAGCCTCTGCCCTCTTGGGAGATGGTACCAAACATTCCTCTCAGTCTCTTTTTCTTTGCTGAGCCTTGCCTCTTACTGAAATGACTATCAATAAAGTAACTGAGGGGTAGATCATGATATGCCTTAACAATCTGTAAGTTTTGCAGAACTATCACAATTAGTTGTTACACTAAATGCTATTGAAAAATAAAAAACAAAAAGTTTTGATTTATAAAGGGATTATGATGAGGAGATGTTCCTTAAAGAGGCTGGCAGGCTTCTCAGGCCATGCAGAGCCACTGAGCAGATTTTTAGCCAGTCACGCTATGTTCCCAGGACTCTTTGCTATTAAGAAGTCAAAATGATAAGCAAAAAGACATGATCCCTGCCCATTTATACAAATAAAATTTAAATTATGGCAGATGCCGTGAAGGGTTTGAAACTTCTGGCTCACTCATCTTCTTTCTGTAGGAAATCTGGGTGCAAGTTCAAATTACAATTCCTTGGTTGCATAATAATCATGGAAATAAAGGAGAATTAATTGGAAGATCCTGATCAGTAGTCAGTTGATGCCCTTTCTGAGTCTCCACACAGATTTAGGGCATTTTGTCTTGGCAATCCTGACATTTTTTACATATACCTCTGCTATAACAGTTCCCATGATATTCTAATTATTTCATTTCTACCTTGTGTAACTTATACAGTAAGTGCCTTTAGTATAATGAAAATCCTTTTTCGTATTAAATCCTTGATATATATACGATTTAAAGTAATGAGTACATGTCTCCATTCATTTATTCTTTGAATACGAAAGTGCATTTCATTTTTTGCCTCTTAATTTTTCATTATTTTAAAATATGCCAAATAAAGTATTACTTTTTATGTGGATTAAGTGGGGATAATACCTATTTAACTAGTTTATTGTGTGAATAAATGCGATAACACATATAACATATTTTAATATTATTCCAGGTATACATGGACAGTCTCAAGAAATGTTAGATGTTACTGATACTAAATAATACCACAGTCTCAGTCTAATGAATGAAAATATTGCACATTTCTCTTAAAATTGCTTCTTTCCTATAAAATCTGGCCTGAGACATCAACATATATGGACATTTGTGTATTTGTCTACAGACCTGTCATTGATATTACCTTTTTAATTTTTTCTTCTGAGAACTTAAATTGAAAAAAAACTTTTAGTTCCTATAAATAAATTAGCTCAAAGTTATTCAATTCTGGAAGGAAATTTATAAATTATCTTGTCTGATAATATGCTCATACTATGAGTACATAACTGGAGAGACAGAAACATTTTTAAATGTATTTAGGCTGCTTTGGGGGAATCAAGATATTAAATAATACCTCATGTTAAATAATGTTTGCGGTAAATTCTTCTTGTCAGTGCTATAGGATTCAGCAATACACTGTGTTTGCCACCAGAAGGTGCTAGAGGGAAATAAAACCTGCTTACATGAATGCTTTGTGCTAGTTTTTTCCCATTTGCTCTTGGTGATATCCTCTCTAGATCATTTTCTCCAGTTTTGATAGGTTTAAATGTGGTAATCAATATCATATCTATGAAGTTTCAGGGATTTCACCATTTGAAAAAACAAAAGTGATTTTTAATCAGTTCACCAGGAAATATAATAACTAGAAAAGTGTTTAGAAATAAAATATCAAATATTAGAGAACATAATATTGATATAATTAAAGATTCTCTATATATTTTATGCTTTAAAATTCACAACACAATAAATGCTAGCAAGGATGTGGAGAGATAGGAACACTTTTCACAGTGTTGGTGGAACTGCAAATTAGTACAACCGCTGTGGAAAATAATTTGGAGATACCTCAAAGAGCTAAAAATAGAAATACCATTTGACCCAGCAATCCCACTAGGAGGCATCTATGCAAAGGAACAAAAGACATTCTATAATGAAGACATATGCCCTCATATGTTTATGGCACCACAATTCGCTATTGCAAGGATATGGAAACAACCCAAGTGCCTATCAATCCATGAGTGGATTAATAAAATATGGTATATGTATACTGTGGAATACTATTCAATTACAAAAAAACAATGGTAATCTAGCACCTCTTATATTAATCCTGGATAGAGTTTGAGCCCATCCTTCTATGCCAGGTATCACAAGAATGGAAAAATAAGCACCACATGTACTCACCATCAAATTGGTACTAACTGATCAACTTTAAGGTGCTCACGTGGTAGTAATATTCATTGGGTGTTGGGGGGGTCTGTGGGGGGAATCTCACAACTAATGGATGCGGTGAACATTGTATGGGGGAAGGGCACGCCTCTAGCCCTGGCTTGGGTGAGACAAAGTCATAACTTGTAACTAAAATGTTTGTACCGCCATAATATTCTGAAATAAATAAATAAATAAACGATTTCATTTCCCAATAAAAAGAAAAAAAGAATTCCTAATCTTAAAAAAATCTTTAAAGGGCACCCATTTTTCTTCAGTTAATAATATAAAAAAAGGCACATTGAAGTGGGTAAATTCCTAGGGCCCTCATTTCTTAAGGGATGGACTAAATGGTTGATATCATCGCTTACCAAAGTATCTTGAACTTAGTGGAGTTTATGTTAAGAAATAGTTTATTTTTTATTTAATAAAAAAAAATAAAATTCTTGTTTAAAGAAAGCCTATATGTTAATTTATATTTCAATCTTCCAAAAGTGAATTTATACTCCCTTCAAAGCATGGTAGAACTGACAATGATTGCATAATTCTAGAGTGAGTACGTTTTCTCATCTTTTAAGTAAATTCACTAACCTCAAAGAGTTTGCTGTCCTCAAGCTTTCCTAAATGTAAAATATTATCAGGTGTCTATATCTATTTTATTCCCATAGCTTATTTCAAGATGGTTTAAACATCTAGGTGATCCTGGCATTGAAATTTTCTACTTGAGGATTTCCCTTTGCTTCCCCACTCAGGAAATACAACACGCTTCCCAGATTCCAAATTCCAGTGCTTACTTTTATAAGTGCTATAAAAGGATGAAAAGAGGACAAAATAGTAAAAGGATAATAATATTATCCTGGGAACTATTTCTGTCTTTCAGTACTAAAAGTCATCAAGCTATATAGACATTTTAAAAGTTCTGTTATAATATTAATGTGACTGATGAAAGTATTTTCATCATTTTAGCAGGAAAAAATATGAAATTTCTCTGGATATTTTTCTGGACATTTGCCATCTACATTTTCATTTAACATGCCTTTGTGACTCAGATAGTTTCTCCAGATTGTTTTTTTATTTCATGTGCTCAACAGAAATATGGCAGTCGTAAGCTCAATGCAGCAAACTAAATGGGTAAAATAGGGTGAAAAGCAGAGAAAGTGGTAGTTGTAAAGAGCTTGCTTGCAAAACCATACAAAACTTGAAAGGAAAAAAAAAAACCATGTAAACTCTTCTCCACTCATATATGCTGTTGTATTAGTTGCCTATTGTTGCTGTAACAAATTGCCACAAACTTGCTCTCTTAAGACCACAAAGATATTTATTTCACATTTCTGGAGGTCAGAATTCAAAAACGGATCTCAATGATACAAAATTAAGGTGTCTTCAGGGCTGCATTCCTTCTGGATGCTCTCTGGGAGAAGTCCATTCCCTTGCATTTTGCAGTCCTAAGGCTGCCCTATTTCTTGACGGTCCCTTCCATCTTCAAAGCCAGTGATGGCTGATTGAGTCTTTCTCTTGCTGTGTCAGTCTGTTTCTGACTCTGACTCTTCTGCCTCATCTTCCACATTTAAGTAACACTTTTTAAAAGTGTTGGGCCAAACCAGATAATCTGGAATAATCTACTTACTCTGAAGTCAACTGATTAGTAACCTTAATTTCCCTTTTCTGTCTAATGTAACATGGTATTAGTTTCAAGGATTAGAATGTGGACATCTTTGGGGAGGGGATTATTTTTATACCTACCACATCTATCTTCCATTCATTTCTGCAGAGTTGAAATGCTTTGTATATAATTTGTGTTTAGCACTTTTTACCTATAGTGGTTTGCATTTTCTCACACCAATATGTTTTAGTGAATGTCTTTTTAACTTTTTTTAAAAAATTGAATTATTATGGGTACACAATAGTTGTATATCTTTGTAGGGTATATGTCCCAGACACAGAATAGTACATTGAAAATATTTACTTTTGTTAGAGCCCAGCCAGGTTCATTGCCATCTGCTAAAGAGGAAGCCAATACACTGAGACAGCAGGGGTTACACCAGAGAAAGTGTTCTTATTTCACAAGGCACCACATGAGGAGATGGAATAATTTCTCAAATCCATGTCTCTGAAAATTTGGGAAAAAGGGTTCTTAAAGATAGTTTGGGCAAAAGGCCAGGCAACTGGATCTGCTAATTTGCTGGGTTTGGGACAGAACCATAGGTGTGTGGAAATTGTCTTCTTTGCTGAGTTGGTTCCTGGGTGGGGGTCGGGGTCACAATACCAGATGAGTTAGTTCCTTGGTGTGGGCCTCTGGTCTGGATGGGTTAGCCCTTCTAGTGGAATGCAGGGCCTGAAAAATAACTCAAAAACTAGCCTTAGGTTTCGCAAGGGTGATGTTATTTATGGCAGCAATGAAAAAAGCTAAGAATCTTTATGACCATCAGCTATGTGACTCCTGAGTAGTAAGCAATTACAGAAAGCAAGCTAGGGAACAATGGCTGGTGATATATATACATACGTACATATATATATATATACACACACATATATATATATACATACACACACACACACATATATATATATATATATATATATATATCCCTTACCACAGTTCCCAACTGGTGGCCCTTTATTAATTTTATAAAGGGTGTTTTCATTGCCATAATTTACTTACCCTCTCACCTAATGTTGGCTATTTAATTTATTCAAAAACATTTATTGTGTACCCATTGTGTGGCAGGTACTCTGCAAAGAAATGGGGTTTTAGTCATTCACAAGACAAACCCTCTGCCTTTGGGGAACTTATGGGAAAATGGAGAAGAAAAGAAAGTAAGAAATTAATCACAGAATGAATTAATTAAAATTCTGACTTGGTCATGACAGTAAAGAACAGGGTGCCATTAAAATGGAAAGAACATTGCTTGTATGGGGAGTAAGGCATAGTTTCCCTGATAAAGTGATATTTAAGCTGGGACTGGAGGATGGGTAGATATATTCACTTGAGGAGGCAGGAAAGGAGGGTTTGAAGCAAAAGGGCAGAGGTAAAGACCACAAACTGCATGGCACATTGTAGGAATGTGAAGTCAGACAACCTGGCAGGTGCTTGGTCAGAGGAGAATGGCTCAAGATGGAGATGGAGAAATGAGCAGAGCCAAGATCATGCAAGACTTCATATTCCAAGATAACAATATTGGGCTTCATGTTAAAAACAAAGAAAGCAATTGGAGCATTTTAATCAAAAGAGAAACAGAGAAAGGTTTTATTCAAAATGATTCCTCTAGGCTACAGCACTACTCGGGGAAAGGAACAGAAGTGAGGAGGAGGTGGGGGACTCCATTGAGAAAAGTCCACAGCTCTGCTGATGGAGGGGATAGGGAGGGTGGCAGGAGCCACTGGAAGGTTGATCACTCCATCATTCCACTTACTAGGACTTGTATAGGCAGAGAAAACGCTGTCAAAGTAAGAAGATTGGGTTCATCTTTGGAGTCATTGTATTTGAGAAGTCTTTGAGTCACAACTGTGGAGGTTCAAGTGGGAAGGTTATTAGTATATTCAAGGTCTGAATGTTTGATTTGGGCTGGGGCTGTATCTGTGGGTGTCTTTATAGAAAGCAACTGTAGGCATGGGAGTGAAGTAAAGAGGAAAAGGGTTGCTTCCTATTTCAGCTCTTAGGAGGAACAATTAAAAATTTTTTTGGCATAAATCTTTGACTACTTTGTATCATTTAGAACTAACATCCCTAAGTGGAGGGTATAAATATTTTAGTATTTGAAATAAAACTTAAATGATAAATAGCAAGGCAAAATTAGGGGATGGGCATTCCAGGGAGAGAAAACAACATGGGCAAGGGCCAGGAGGCATGGAGATGTACGTTGTTTAGCATAGTCTGCAAACACGATAGGGGCCAGGTTCCAAAATTTCCGTTTGTAAATTTCACACTTATGAAATACACAAGTCTATGAGGTAATTACTATCACTACCTCATCTTATATGTGAGACTTATATCTTAGTTAAGGCACGGAAAAGATAAGTAACTTGTCCCAGTCACACAGGTGGGAATTGTGCTGGAATTCAAGTCCAGGTGATCTGTTGCCAAGAACTCTTCTGATTACTCTCTTTTTGTGGGTAACTGCTTCCCTCTTTATTCTAATGAGATCTGTCCATCTTCTCCATTCCCACCAGGCCTGGGAATCAGCAAAGAAAGCTAGCCTCATCAGTATATTTCTTCAAAATTTTAAAATTTGGAAATAAAGGACTGAATGTCCCTGTTTCTCTGGCAGCAAATCTGGTGAAGTGTGTACTCCAGACTGCAAATGGCTATGAGTGCAGCCTCGTGGACACAGTCCATATGAGTGCATAAACTTAACATACTGAGAAAAGCAGAGAAGAGATCCTATGAGCCTCTTGATGGCATTCAAATCCCTGATTCATTCCAGTCCTGTGGGGGAAAGCCTCGCTTTTTAGCAATTTAGTCATTTGAACCACAAAGTGTCTAAGCTTGTTTGAGTTGGTTATAACTTGTGATCAAAAGTGTTTTGATTAATAAAGGGCTGATTTATTACTTTTCGACAGACAGTGACATGGGCAGATTGTGTTTAAGAAAATTCACACTTGCAACAGTGTGGAAAGTGCAGGACTGGAGACAGAATAATTGGACTATTTCAATAACCCAAGTAAATATTAATGAAGAAGTCGGCTAAAGCATTAGCCCTGGGGATAGAGAGGAAACCATAATATGCGAGACTTCAATACGGTCACACTTACTGAATTTTGTTACTGTGAATAGGAAGGATAAGGCTGAGGGAAGAAATGCCCCAGTTTCTAGTTTGAATAGTAAGGTGGATGGTGGTACTATTTAAAACAGTAATAATTTGAGGTTGTTAGAGGAAAAAACGAATCCAGTTTTCTAAGTGATGTCCAGACCACAGTTGTGAATAGTTGACCCTCAAACGACATGAGTTTGAACTGTGAGGGGCCCACTTACACGCAGATATTTTTCATTGAAGGTTACACCAAGGATGCCTCTCTCTCCTGCCTCCCCTTCTACCTCCTCTACTTTCCACCTCTGCCACCCCTGAGACAGCAAGACCAACCCCTCCTCTTCCTCCTCCTCCTCCTCCTCCTCAGAATTCTCAGTGTACAGATGATGAGGATGTAGACATTTATCATGATGCTCTGCTTCTACTTAATAGTAAATATATCTTCTCTGTCTTATGATTTTTAATAACATTGTGGTTTCTCTAGCTTTATTGTAATGGTGTATAATACATATGTATAATGGTATATAATATGTATGGTATATAATGCATATACCATACAAAATATGTGTTAATCTATTGTTTATGTTATCAGTAAAGCTTCCAGTCAACAGTAGGCTATTACCAGTTAAGTTTTGGGGGAGTCAAAAATCATACATGGATTTTTGACTATGCAGGGGATTGGGGCCTCTAACCCCTGCATGGTTCAAGGGTCAACTGTATATTGATGTGAAGAGGGGCCTAGGCTTGATATATATAGGTTTGGCAATCATCAGTGTCTTGGTCTTAGAATGTAGAATGTCATTAATGATCCATTCTAAAGCAGTTTTAATGGCAAGAAAAGGATAGAAACCTGATTTCATAATTGGAGAGCACAGGGAAATCTTCTACTTAAACATGGAGGACTAGGTTCACATGCTTGTATTAATATTTACTTCCTCTCAAACCCCACTAAAATGTAGCAAAGAATTAAAACAGGAAAAGCAATGGGGGAGGGGATAAGTAAGATCTGTGACATGCTGGAAAATGAAATGCAAAGAACATGATTAACACAGTATAGGAAGCTTATAATTATCCAAACAAAGAGGAGCCAGCAAGATATAAGCATAGTGTTACCTTCGGGCCCTGGATGCTCAGGAATTGAGGACAACAAGACTCACTGAAAAGGGGGATAGGAGATGGCTGAAATTCTGAATCAGCAGTTAGTCTCCCAGATTTCCTCCACAGCCAAGTGATAACTCCTCCTAAATCCTGATATAAGGCAGGAGGTTTATTCAGTGATGAAATTATACCAGAAATCTAGACTTCAGGAAGGGCCTCAAAACAAGATAATTGATTGAAGATACAAATACTAGAGAAACCATCAAATCCTTCTTTTTCCAGGATGCTGCATCTACATTTTTAGCTCTCTAGGTAGGAGATTCCTTTCTCAAGAAGGTGGGGGCGGGAAGGGGAGATAGAAGAGATTTCTATATATTGGCTTCTGAAGCTTGCTGAAAACATGCAGGCTCTACCTAATCACTCTAAGACCTATAAACCAATAAACTCTACCCACTTACACAGACTTTCCAACCTACTTTTTATGCCTCAGGTCAGCATATAGATTGCCAAGTGTCCCAGGGAATTTGAGAAATTCCTTTAACTTGAGACAAAGACCATAGGAAAAATCAGGAAAAATAACTCAGAAGAAGTGGAAAGATTTGCAGTATAGTTAGCAAAAACAAGGTAAAAATAAAAAGCAAGAATTGTTACACTCAGAGAAAAAAAATAGAAGATACATGAAAGAAAAAGGTGAAATTTCAAAAGAACATTCAGTGAACAAAAAGATATTTAGAAATGAAAATATATGATTTTAGAAATTAAAAAGTAATATAAGAACTGAAAGTTAAAAGTGAAAAAAATACTTATAAACAGTTAAAAAAGACAAAGGAAAAACATAATAGAAAAAATAGCCAAGGAAAGTAAACCAAGAGCTTAGTATCCTAATTTATATATTCAGTATGTGTTTGTTGAGCACTGTTATGTGCCTTGTATTGTTCTATGTGCTGAGAATATCACAGTGGAATAAAATAAAATTCTATGATTGGCGCCAATAAAACAGAATTAAGAAAATATATATGTAAAAATTAGAAATGAAGTAATGCCAAAAGAAAAAATAAAAAGCAGGTCTGAATTTCTGAGGTTCTAGATTGAAAGTGTACATCAAATGGGATGGCATAATGAATTGTTCAGAAAAAGAAAACAGAATGGCACATCATCATGATATTTTTGGATACTCTGTATAAAGAGAAAATTTTAAAAGCTTTCACAAAGAAAGTGTACATTTAAAGAAGAATATTCCTATTTAAAATTTATTATTATTATTTTTTTAGAGAGAGGGTCTCACTTTGTTGTCCAGGCTGGAGTGTTGTCCAGGCTGGAGTGTTGTCCAGGCTGGAGTGTAGTGGCATGACCATAGCCCACTGTAACCTTGAACTCCTGGGCTCAAGGGATCCTCCTGCCTCAGCCCCATGAGTACGTAGGACGACAGGTGTGTACCACCAGGCCTGGCTAATTTTTAAATGTTTTTTTCTAGAGATGAGGTCTTGCTAAGTTACCCAGTCTAATCTCAAATGCCTGGCCTCAAGTGATCCTCCAGCCTTGG